>PVLC010001815.1:76384-86384 GCA_004027655.1 Graphiurus murinus | reverse complement strand
CGGTAAGACAGGAGGACTGCCACCCTCGGAAGCCTGTCTAGCATGCGGGAGGACACAGGAGTGGCCCAGCAGCACCACACCATTCTGCTTAGAGCCAGCCAGGCGCACAGTTCAGGGGCGCAGGCCCAGTGCTATCACAGCTTCTGGGGTTTTCTAAGGAATGCTGACATCTGTCATGTGAAATCTTCCAATGTTTCAACAGTAGAACCTATTCTTTCTCTCTCCTTCCGTTTTTCTTTCTTTCTTTTTTTCCTTCCAACTTCCTCCCTCCCTTCCTTTCTTAGTGGGAATTGAACCCAGATGCATTCTAACTCTCTCTCTCTCTCTCTCTCTCTCTCTCTCTCTCTCTATATATATATATATATATATATATATATATATATATATATATACACACACACATATATATACACATATATATATAGCTAAACTCCTAGTCACATATATGTATATATATATGTGTGTGTATATATATATATATATATATATATATATATATATATATATAAATTTTGAAACAGGATCTCGCTAAGTTGTTGAGGCTGGCTTCAAACCTTCGATCTTCGTGTCTCAGCCTCACAAGTATTGAGATTATAGGTGTGCACCACCATGCCTGGTATCTAAATTTATTTCAAAACATGTTATGGGAAAGCAAAACAAAACAAAACAAAAAACCCATGCCTGTGGCTTGCACCCCAATCCAGACCCCAGCTGGTCTCCAGATCCTGAGAAACTGGGTTTTCTGCCACAGCGGAATCTGGTGCCAACATGCAGACTGTGAAACCATGCGCACAGACCTCCCGACACCACAAACCTCCCTGTGCTTGCCCTCGGGCTCCACGGCTCCGGCCCCTGTGGCCGAAGCGAAGCTAAGATTCTGCCGCCCTGTACCTCTCCGCACCCTTCTGACAGCTTACAGCCAACCCTCCATTCCACAAATATTTACTGAGCACCTGCTATGAATCAGCCGCTGTGTGAGGAGCCAGAAATAGAGCCTGGAACCCTCGAGCAGCTGGTGGTGTGCGCCTGCGCGTCAGGGGAGAGACAGCTCATCAGGTAGAAACCCACCAGGAGCCTGGGGCACCAAGGGCAGTGGAGCTGCTCTCACGGTGACTCCGAAGGTGCCAGGTGGCCTCCCTGGCCTGCGACCTCAGGGGAGGCAAGTCTGAGGGCCAGAGGGAAGGGGGACAGCCAGCCCCAAGGCGATGGACTACAGGCCTCCTGGGCCCGGCAAGAGCACGAACACGGCCCCAAGGTCACAATGGTTCTAGAAGGTCCCTGAGGCTGGAGGGCAGCTGCTCACAGAGGAGGACAGAGGTGGCGGAGACGGCCACTGGCCCCAGCTCCTCCCCTCCCCCACCCTCCCTGCAGCAAGAGGAACTGCAGCAAGACTCAGCCGCATCCCGCTGGGCTTTGCTCAAACTCTGATTTCCCCAGCACCCCAGAGTGACAGGGCTGCGACTTCTCTAGTGGGGGCTTGAGCAATCAGCAAGGGAGGCTCCCTGGGGGAGAGGCGGAACTCCCTGCAACCCAAGGAGAGGGCTGCAACCCTGCTCGGCCGGCACACACGACCCACGCACCCCACCATGCTGTGGGCAACTGGTCCGCCCGTCACCCCGAGGCTGCCCTGCACGGAGGGCGGAGAGGTCAGGAAGGGCCACGTCCACAGAAGTGACCGAGTGCAAAGCTGCAAAGCCGGTGCCCAGAGCTCCAGCTGACCTGCCCTCGGCGCATGCCAGCGCCTCCCCGGGCACGCTGCCTGGGTGGGTCTTGGGGTATGCACGTCACAAAGGCTGGGGGCACAGGCATGGCCAAGTCACCTTGCCCAAGGCCTGTCCTGTGGGACACACACCTGACACCTGAGGCTGTATTTCAACCGTAAGGAGCACAGACCACCAACTCCCTGCGTGGGGCCCGGCTGGGCTCCCGGAGCCGGCGCGGGGAGGCAGGGGCCTGGTGCTAAGGGCGAGCTGGACCCCGAGGCCACCTGTGTCGCTGAGGGGCTGACCTTCTCCCCTGCACCCTCGGAGGCGGCCAGCCAGGGACGCTTGCAGCTGGCTGGTCAGGAAGCTGGCCCGCCCCTGCAGCCTCAGCTCTCCCTCAAGCTTGCTGGGGAACCTTTTCCATCTGCTCCCCTCGTGTCCTATTTATGAAAACTGTGAATTGGAATTTTTGTTTTCCCTAATCAGTGGTATTCTTAGCAAGCTCAGTGAGGCGCTCTATAGGAGGTCTTAGAGAAAATGCCTTACAGAAATGTGTTATTACCCCCGGCTCAAGGGGAGAAGCTGAACCCACCCCGGCCTTTGCCACTCGAGCTGGCTGGGTGACCCAGACCGAAGGCTTCAGGCTGACCATGGAGCAAAGATACGTGAAGCCATTTTATTCTGAGCTGTTCCGTCAGGATGCTGGGGCCATGTTGGGGTTTTTCTCCTGGGTCAGAGACAAGGGAGGGCAGGTGTGGCTTTTGTGGGGAGCCCCCCACCCTGGACAGACTGAGGTCTGATGGCATCCTCAGCACTCTGCTCAGACCAGGGCGCCCATGATTTTCTGCAGCCTCCTCCTTGGCTGGACGCTGCCTGCTGTGACACAGGAGGTACCTGGCTGAGGGTCCCTGGTCCCCGTGTGCAGCTGAGGGCTCCTCACCCAAAGTGGGGGTTCCCAAACTGGAGCCAGGGCACCCAGGATGCCTGAGCCAACTCGCCTGGTGCTGCAGATAGGACCCCACCCACCTCACACAGAGCACCCCACTAGCTTGATCTAGCTCAAGGTCTTACCGGGAGGTCATGCTTACGTTCCTTTCAATGACATTGTATCTTTGCAAAGCTGGCTTTTCAGCAGTTCCCCATGACCAAAAGCAAGTATTGCACCAACATCAAGTAAGTATTGCACAAACATCGGTGTGGACAGGACAGGAGAACGCTGTGGAATCAGACTCCCAGGGCCAGGAGACTGCGATGATCCAACAGGCACCGTGTCCCACTAGCACGTCACTGCAGTGAATTAAGAAGGGTTTCCCTTGCTGTTTTCAAATGGCATGACACGCTGGATAAAGACAGTTCCCAAAGATGTGCACATCCAGCCGCCCAGGACCTATGAATCCATCACTTCATGTGGCCAAGGGGACTTGGCCGATGTGGGGGTGTTAAAGCCTTGAGATGGGGGTTGTCCTGGGTTAGGAGGGTCCCTGAGAGGGAGAAGGAGACGTGAGGGTGCTTTGCTCTGCATGTGAAGATGAGCAAGGAGCTGGAGAAGCAGGGAGACGGACCCCGCCGCCTCCACCAGGAACCCTGGCCACAGCAGCCCAGTGAGAGGACGTGAACTTCAGACCTCCAGAACTGTAAGAACAGCAGGTGCCTGTTGTTAAAACCACTAAGTGCACAGTAATCTGCTACAGTAGCAATAGGAAATGAACACAAATAGCTAGAGTGTTATCTGGATATAGATACTTAAGTTTGGACTTGCAGACATTTGCTTTAGCCCAGGGGTGCCAGGAAAACACCCCGAGACACCAAGGCATCTGCAGGTTGGGGGATCTTTGGCCTGAAAACAAACCGCCCGGGGCTCATGCCCAGCGTGAAATCAGGTCTAAGTCACATGCCTCTGGAACCTCACACCTGCCTTTGCGCTGATCCTGGTTAAAAGGACCTCTTCCCACCGCTCCCTCAAGCTGTGAAGTCTATTAAGGTTTTCATTTCCCTTTGTCATAAACACATTGTAATGCAAAGACTGGGAAATAGATGGGGGGGGGGGCTCGATTCCATCATGCTGACACAAATCAACAACTCAGCTGCGCTCTGTCAACATGCAAATGGTTTCGTATCATTTCAATGCTAAAAGACATGTGAGCGGGTGTTTCCTGTCTAGCCAGTGGCTCTTCTCTCCTGGCACCTGCAGGCACGCCGGTGGCCCTCTCTGCAGTCTTCTTGGGTCTGCTGCAGAGAACTTGGCGGCAAGCTGACCTCCAAGTGGGTGGGTGCTGGGATGCAGGACTCCAGCGGAGCAGATGCCCAGCTTAGATTTCTGGTCTCTGCGGCTGCCTTGAGATAGACGAAGCCCATCAATTATTAGATCACTGTTATCTGTGTTTGTTCAGCTATTAAACCCACATAATGGTAATTGGTTTCCAGGAAAATGAGGCCTCACTGAAATAGCTAGTGAGGGAGGAGACAACGGAACCCGGAGGACGCGTTGGCTTCCAGGTGCCAAAAGCAGCCAGTTGGTGAGGAAACCCGCCACTGTGAAGGTGGCGGCGAGCACGCACCTTCTCCAGGTTCCCTAGGACCCGTGGGCGTCATACCAGTGCTGGTACTGGCAGAGCCTCAATCTTTGGGTGCAGGTGGGGGATGGGAATCCCTCAGCAAAGCAGCAGCTGCCCTGCGTCTGCTGAACACAGCTCTCGCCCATGACTGCCTACCACGTGCCTGCTGACCTAAGAACCCCAGGTGGCTGTCCAGGCTCCGGCTGGGGGTGCACAGCGTGGTGAGGTCACTGGAGCCCTGTCACACAGCGCTTCGGCCCGATGGCAGTCAGTGGCCGAGGTACTTGAAAACAGGGCCTGGAGGGCCTCTCATCTGCCTCTGCTAGAGCCGACCAGCTCAGCCCTTAAGCTCCTGCCAAGCAGCCCCGCTCCCCATTGTGGAGGTGTGGTACGGCTCGCCCGGCCATCAGGAAGGGATTTGGGCTGTATGAAGCAATAGTTGTTGTAATGAATTAAAACATGTCAAGTCACAGGAAATGTCACAACAGGTGTCAGTGTGTTCAGACAGCCGAAGATTTACACCCACTCAGCATGCCCGAGGACCACTGAATCAGACGGGCCCACTACTGCAGCCAGGACTCAGATCAGCTACATTTCTAGGCAGCCAAAGAAAAAAGGTGGAACTTGTTGGGTTATAGAATTCTTTGGGTCCTGACAAATTCCTTTGTAAGGAAACGTTCCAGGCACTGAACTTTGAAGCAGGTTCTCATGAGAAGACACTGATTACGGTAACAACAAAGTCTCTGACGAGGTTCGGAAAGACACAGACATGTTGAAGCCATTATCTATTGTGTGTGTGTGTGTGTGTGTGTGTGTGTGTGTGTGTGTTACTGGGGATGGAACCCAGGGGTATTATACCTCTGAGCTACACCCCAGCCCTAATTTTTATTCTTTATGTTGAAACAGGGTCTCACTAAGTTGCAGAGGGCCTCACTAAGGCTGAAGCTGGCCACAAATCTGTGATCCTCCTGTCTCAGCCTCCCAAGTACTGGGATTACAAGCGCGTGACACCACACCTGGCTAAGCCACTATCTCTTAAAGCAACTCTCTGGAAACCTGAAAGCACACTTGAGATCAGTTTGGTACAGGTGTTGGTCTGGTTGGCTCTTGCTACTTGGTGAAGAAAGATAAGCCCCCTGCCAGGTGTGGAGGTACACACCTGTAATCCCAGTAATTGGGAGGCTGAGACAGGGGGGTTGCAGATTTGAGGACAGCCTCAGCAACGTAGTGAGAGCTTTTTTTTTTTTTTTTTTAAAAGAGCTGGGGTGTAGCTCTTGGGTTCAATCCTCAGTTACACACACAAGATAAGCCCCCATCTGATACAGGAGACCTCTGGGTCACGTGTCCAGGGGTACTTCACCCTCAAGTCCCAGGTGTCTCAAGAGGGCCTCTGACAAGGGCTGGGCCACACGCCACGCCACTTGTGCTAGATTTAGAAGAGGGACGGAGGTGCCTGCATACTAACCCTGCAGCCAAAACCCAGGCGCGTGCTGCGCGCAGCTGCCAGGGCAGGAGAACGGTCATTCTGTGAAGTGGTGGCTGCGTCCCCTGAACACAGACAGCAGCGACGTCTTGGAGGTCTGTGGGGTCGTTCTTGAGCAGAGCCCTGCCCAGCGAAGTCAGAGACGCCGAGGGCCCCGTGTGGATGGCAGCGGAGGCAGGTCCACCGGGCCCACGGCAGGGAGCACACGGGTGGTGCTCAGGGCCGCCTTCCTCCTGGCACTGGCACGAGTGCTCTGGCTCTGGGGGCCTGGACTCCTCTCTCGCCGACAGCAGCTCTTCGTGGCTCAGGATGAGCGGTTTGGGGGATGATACTGTGATACTGCACCATCGTCCACCCCCGCACGCCAGGACTCTAGCGAGTTTTCTCACTGCAGGATCCTCTGGGTGAGGACCAGGCCGGCACAACAGCTCTCTGTGAACATTTGCTGTTGACAACTTGTGGGTCAGGGCCAAGGTGGGCTCCCCGTGCCCCGGCCCCCACCAAGACCTGCCTGCCTGGTCCCAGTCACGCCACGCACCTGCTCCCGCTGCCTTTGTGCAGGCTCAGGGAGGAAGGCAGTCTAAGGAGGACTGTCGAGACATGCCCTGCTGCAAATTTATTTTGTAACTGGAAAGAGAAAAAGCTATAGGATCGTGTGTTGGTCTTTCCTCCAATAATATAATTCCCGACCTCACCGAGCCTAAGATACATATCAGGCAAAGAAAAACTCGCTCAAGAATTCTGCTAGCTCACAGCAAACATGCTTTCTGCCCAGGTGGTGTGTGCAGAGCACTGTGCAAAGAGGAGCAATTCCAGACCGCCCTCGCAGGAGAGCGAGCCAAGAATCCAAACTACCCCGGAGCCAGCGTGGCGGCGCACCTGTGGTCCCAGTACCCGAGAGGCTGAGAAAGGAGGGTCGCTGGCACGAGGCCAGATTCAGCAACTTAGTGAGGCCCTGTTTCAAAATTAAAAAATAAAATTGGGCTGCTGGGTTTGAGCCCCAGTGCCACTAAATAAATAAGCTTTGATAGGGACAAAAGGCAGGAGTGGCTCAGAGGAGTCCGGGAACGCAGTCAACAACAGAGATTCCCAGGGGAGACCAGCAACTGCGTGTGGACGGCTGGTCAGTTTCCAGCAAATGGAGTCAGGGAGGGAGTGCCCTGGGAGAGGACTCAGCCTTAAGAAGACCCAGATGTTTCCCACGGGGTAGGCCTGACACCGCGTTGCCTCCCTTTGGCCGCCACATCTGGTGGCATGCGGCAGCTACCTCTGCAGTGTGGTCTTGCGAGCAACTTCACTACCGTCTCCTGAACCTGGGCCCAGAGGCTCCCGAGGCGGCCAAAAGCCCTGTAATGGGCAGCGAGGGGAAGTGGCCCCGTAAAGGGAACTCCCTGACATGCTGCCAACCACCAGGGACAAATGACAGAGGACTCGGGAGTGTCATGAGTGCCAGGGACAGTCGGGGTCCATGTCCAGGATCTCGTGTCATCCACCACAAATACCCCTCACTCCCGAGGTCAAGGCGCCTGTGGGGACGTGTCTGTCGCGTGGGCGGGCCAAATGACCGTAACTCCTAGGAGGGCCCAGGTGGAAACAGGTGTGGACCAGAAGACACCCAGAGCATGGGTCCCCCGGGGAGCCCTGCTGACTAAGGACGAGAAGGACGAGAGGTGGCTGGGAAAGAGGCAGGCAGGCAGGGCCGACAGCAGTCTCGGCTGTTCTAGGAGGGACAGCACTGGTGGTCCCTCGGCCCTGCCTGTACGGAGACCAGCCTGGAGGCTGGCGTGGGACTGAGGGACGCCAGGTAAAGGGACGGAACTGAGCCCTTAGTGCCGCACTGACGGGTCACAGCCTCCCAGAGGCTGGACGAGGAGTCACGACTTCTCATCTCAGAGAACAGGATCACAGGAGGGCGGCAAGCTCCTGCCCACGGGGGAGGGCCAGCCCTGCCAGGTGGCTTCCGGTGGCCATCTGGACACGGTGGCCAGAAGGATGCCACGTGCGTGCTAAGACGGAAGCAGCGGGGACGGAGGACAGGCACTATGGAGCCTGCGGGATAGCACGCTGGGCACCAGAAAGTACTGGACGAGCTCACTGCAGCTCCAAGGACAGAACAGCGTGGCCAGGACACTGTGTGATCAGTGGATGATAAGCAGCCACTTCCTCGTCCTGAGCGTGCCTTGCTTTTGTATTTGAAGACCTCTGAAATCAAACGTAGCACATCGCTGTTCCCCCAGGCCCGGCAGGAGGATGCAGCTGTTGCCATCTGGAGATAAGAGTGACCCTCCCTTTTCTTAAGCCAAAAATAAACACAGTAAGTGCATAAGTCATGATGACACAGCCCGAGGAATCCTCACGGAGAGAGCACACACTGACCTCCACCCGCCAGGGGATGCAGAATGTCTCGGGGCCCCTTGTGCCCCCCCCCAGGAGGCAGAATGGCTGAGTACTGGAGAGACACCAGAGCACGGGCAGCCTGGAGACAGCGCCAGGGGATGGGGCTTCTGGAGCTGCAGGAGATACGGGAGGGTTTTTAGTTTTTTTCTTGGTACTAGGGATTGATCCCAGGGGCATTCTACCTCCGAGCTACACTCCCAGTCTTTATTTTGAAACAGGGTCTCACTAGGTTGCTAAGTTGCTGAAGCTGGCCTTGAACCTGTCATCCTCCCATCTCAGCCTCCGAGTCCTGGGATTACAGGTGTGCGCCATCACATCCCCGGTAAGAGTGTCTTAACCAACTGACTTTGCTGTTTTTCTTCTTCATTATGGACCAGAGTGGTACGCGGTAATAATCTATGTCTAGATCGTTCTAGCACATACTCTTTCAATAAGGACAGAGTAAGTTGTAAGCGCAAAGAACGCTGTGGGAGACTTGGAGTGTCCGGTGCAACCTCTCTTAGAAGGGCAAAAAATAAAGATGAATTTCACAGCCGTGGAGATCTTGGATCTAGGGAGCCCCCTGACCAAGTCCACAGGAAAAGATGTCTCTACGCCTGTATTCATATGAGCACAAATAATATGCTAATGGAGAGCATGAGAAAAAGAAAGCCGGGAGGGACAGTTAATAGAGAGTGACACAATCAGGGCTCCAGAAGGTTCTGGCAGAACCCGGCAGTGGGCGGAGTCTGAAGGGCACCTCTCATTGGCTGGAATCCGCTGGGTGCCTGTGCATGCCAGGCGTGATGCAGAGACACATGATTTGTGCACCCGGGTAGCTCTGACGCAGAGCGAGGGGCCTGACAGCCTGATCACAGTGACATGTCCAGCGCTGAGGGGCCTCAGGTGTGAACCGCCACGTGTGACGCTTACAACCACGACAAACCCTGAAGTGACCTTCACATGCACACACCAAGTTCCCGGTCCAAAACCAGAGCTTGCCGGTCGGACTGCGCCCCGAACATTCTGTTCAGTTCCATACCTTGGGAGGAAAGATGAGCTCCCTGTCAGACTGCGAGCCTGTGGGGACACAGCCAAGAATTTACACCCATTGTTACCCTCAATCCTCAAGGACAAAGCGTGGGACAAACTGTTTTAGAAAGTAATAAACTGAGCCGGGCGTGGTGGCGCACGCTTGTAATCCCAGCATTCGGGAGGCTGAGACCGGAGGATCCGGGTTCGAGGTCAGCCTCAGCTACCTAGTGAAGCACTCCGCAACTTAGTGAGACTCGGTTTCAAAATAAAGAATAAAAAAAATAGGGCTGGGGGTATAGCTCGGAGGTAGAACGCCCCTGAGTTCAATCCCCGGTACCGCAAAAAAAAAAAGAAAGAAAGAAAGTAATAAACTTATAAGGGCATTTTCTTTTTTTCTTTAATTTTTTGTGGTACTTTGAGCTCTACCCCCAGCCCTATTTTTATTTTTATTTTTTTAAATTTTGACACAGGGTCTCACTGAGTTGCAGAGGGCCTTACTAAGTAGCTGAGGCTGGCTATGAACCTGCGATCCTCCTGTCTCAGCCTCCCAAGTACCAGGATTACAGGCAAGTGCCACCATGCCCAGCTGGTAGTTTTAAGTACGTGCTTACAAGAGTTTTTTAAAGGACAGAAGAAAAAGGGAGCGCATCCACAGACAGCAAAATTGAACCCGGCGGCACCCTTCGGAAATCTAGATCCCGTCACATGAGCATGGGAGAGAAAGCCAAGGGGTCTCCTGGGGGCCGTGGCCTGCAACACCAGGGGGCAGATTGCTCTTGGCTGGGGGGGAGCCCCAACTAGGCTGGCCCCACCCCCTCCTTTGTAGGGAGGCTGGAATCTGAGGGTGG
>PVLC010001815.1:43884-71384 GCA_004027655.1 Graphiurus murinus | reverse complement strand
CCGCTACTCATCACAGACCGGTGTGAGAGCTGACCGGCTCTCATGCCTGTCTGTGTGAGGACACAACCAAGACCGAAGTCCACAGAAGGCTCGAGCACCTATGACCTGGACCCAAGTCAGTGCTGTGTCTGCTAGACCCAGGTATCAACACACCGTGGATTTGAACGAGACCCAGAGTCTCGTAACATTAATGCTCAAAATGTCAGAACCAACCCAACATCACCCAGCATACAAAGAACTGGGCTCAGCTCACCTGGGGAAAGGTGAGTCAACGCATATGGGGTGGCACAGCCGCTGGAGTTAGCTGGCAAAGACCCACAGTAGCTATTATTAAAATACCCCGAGAAGGGGGGCAGCTTTTAGACATGATGGGAAAGATGAAAAGGTCTTAGGAAAGAAAAAGATGGTAAGAGAAAACCAAATGGATATTAGAGTTAAAAATATCCTAATGGAAATTCAGAAACCCAGCTGGGTGTGGTGGCGCATGCCTGTAACCTCAGTACTCGGGAGCCTCAGACAGCAGAATTGCAGGTTCGAGGCCAGCCTTAACAACTTAGTGAAACCCTGTTTCAAAATAAAAAATAGGTAGAATACCCCTGGGTTCAACTCCAATAAATAAATAAATAATAAAAACTCCACTTGACAAGGTCAAGATGAGAATGAAGAGTAACTGAAGGTGCCGAGAGATCAACAAAGATCATCTAAATCTGAGCCGGGTGTAGTGGTACAAGTCTTTAATCCCAGCTACTTAGGAGGCCTAAGTTCAAATCCAGCCTGGGAAACTTAGCAAGACTTTGTCTTATGATTGATATGTCATAAATGTCTATGTAACCCTGTTGTACTCAAGAAACGTATAAAAATCCGTGCTGAAAAATAAAAATAAAATAAAATTTTAAAAAAGACTTTGTCTTAATTTTTTTGTTTTGTTTTGTTTTATTTTTGCAGTACTGGGGATTGAACTCAAGCTATACCCCCAGCCCTATTTTTTATTCTCAAACCGGGTTTCAATAAGTTGCGGAGGGCCTCACTAGGTAGCTGAGGCTGGCAGCGAACCCGGATCCTCCAGTCTCAGTTTCCTAAATGCTGGATTACAAGCGTGCACCTCCATGCCTGGCTCTGTCTTAATATAAAAGTAAAAAGGGGCTGAGGGTGTAGCTTAGTGGTAGAGCTCATACCTAGCACACGTGAGGCCCTGGATTCGATCCTTGGCACTGAAAAAAAAAACCCCAAAACCAAAAAACTTCAACAGGTAAATTGAAATGGAATGCTAAAACATATTCAAATCATCCTAAAAAATACAGGGAAGGGAAAACAGACAAGAAAAAATACAGAGAAGAGAAAACAAGTACTAGAACAGTAGACCTAAATCCTAACAGGAATGCCTCCAACACCTGGAAACCAAACAGTGCACTTCTGTATAGTCCACAGAAGCCTCCTGGAGAGTTAGAAAATACACGGAATGAAATGGAAATGCAGGATGTTCGAACCCGAGGCTGCGCTGAGCAGTGCCTGGAGAGGCAGCGCACTCATCATGTCCAGACCAGCAGCCCGGCATCCCACCTGTCGGGCATCTCTGCAGTAGATGACCCTTTTTATTTATTTTTACTTCCCTGCCTACTGCGCTCTCTGGAAGGACTGAGGCCCCACCTCCTGGAGGGCGGAGCACCTCCATGCATCATTAGGAATTCCTCGGCCTGGGAGACTGGGAGTTTCGTGCAGAGTTAAACGTAGGCTTACCGTACGCCCCAGCCATCCCATTCCTGAGCATGCCTCTACGCAAGATGTGAAAACCGATGTGAACCAAAATCGGTACACAACGTTTATAGCGATTCCTTGTAACTGCCAGAAACGGAAGACAGGATGGTGTCCTTCACAGGTGAGCAGGTAAACCACCTGGGCGTGTCCATGCTCCAGATTGCTCAGCCATGCCTGCCACGCCCTGGGTGGAGATGCCATCCCCAGAGGCCCACCTATGGCATCATTCCACCTCTAAGATGTTCGCCCAAGGAGGGAGGGGAGCCCTGCCAGGGTCAGGGACAGGAGGTGTGGCAACAACGGGAAAGCCCGAGGGAGTTTTGGGTGATGTGTGGTACTGATTACGTGAATCTACATGATTTTAAATGGGCTCAAAAAAAGGTCACTTTTACTGTGTATTAATTTAAAAACTGAAATAAGCCAGGTGTGGTGGCGCACGCTTGTCATCCCAGTGCTTGGGAGGTGAGTCAAGAGGATCACAGGTTCTCAACCAGCTTCAGCTACTTAGCAAGGCTCTCTGCAACTTAATGAGACCCTGTTTCAAAATAAAGAATAAAAAATAGGGCTGGGAGTGTAGCTTGGAGGTAGAATGCCCCTGGGTTCAATCCCTAGTACTGCAAAAAAATAAAATAAAATAAAGAATTAAAAATTGGGCTGGGGGTGTAGCTTGGAGGCAAAATGCCCCTAGGTTCAATGCCCAGTCCCCTACCCCAAAAATAAGAAATAAAGTAAAAACAAAAAAGATACAGATGCAGCCAAGTGCCCAGAACACACACACAGTAGAGGTCAAGTCCGAGAAGTCCTTTGTGTAGAGAGAAGGGGCCCCAGGAACCCCAGGCCCGGCCGCGCAGCTGGCTGCCCCACCCCTCAGCAGGCCCGGTGCGGGTCCACCCTTCTCCCAGGCCCCCGCTGCCCAGCAGCTGCTGACAGGCAGGTTCTGACGCGGGTCGCTGGAGAGCGTGAGTCATCTCAATGAGCTCGTCCTGCTCCTGCCGACAGAGGGGCCTTCCCTCCTCCGCAGCTCCCTCCCGGTGCTGGCGTGGGAGGGACACTTGCTCTCCCTCGAGGACACTGAGACACAGCGGGGGCGGCAGGTGGAGGGTGCGGGAGGCAGAGCGGGCATGTGGAAAGGAGGGAGCTTCCCCGCCTCCTGTGGCTCCTCCCCAGCCCCAGGGGGGGGGGCGTCTGTGTGTGCACAGGTGCGTTGCATCAGGCACTTGTTCATTTTTTAAACTGAATAGGGCGAGAAGTTGCTAAGCGGAGAGTGCGTGCAAAAGGCATGGCGGTGTGGAGGGGAGACGAGGCAAGGAGACCTGGGGAGAAGGATGGCCTCCAGGTTCCCAGCTGCACCTCCGCGCCCCGGCCTACAGAGGAAAGCAACTCTCCAGTCAAGAGCCCCCGCGGCGGCTCCTGGGGTACACCTGCCTTGTTCCTGGGAGGCTGTGCAATGACCCACCATCTGCCAATCTGTCCCTTTTGGCCTCTGGCCGGTACACCTGAGCAGGTGCCTGCATCTGCTTCTCTGTTAGGGGCTCAGGCACAGGTTGTGCACGGACGGTCCAGGCCGCAGGTGTGGAGGGAAGAGGCTGTTCGGAGCGGCTCCCCCAACCTCCATGGCATTAATGTCCAGGCGACACCCCCGGCCATGGACCACCAGGGTGATCCATGCCTGCTGTCTCCAAGCCTCTTGGGGGGAGGAGCGGGATGGTCTCCAGGGCAGTTGGGACAGCAGGGTCTCACTCCATCCCCTCAGGAAGAAAAAGCAGCTCAGGCTTCCCTGTCCACCTCCCCTGGGAGGAGCCTGGTTTCTGGGTCATCTCCCTCAACACTGGGAGGGGCCCTGGATGACACAGGAGATGACACCTCCTGCACTGTGCTGAGTACCGGTCGATGCCCGTCCTGTTCCCTACAGACCAATGCCACTGACCCACCATGGACTGGACCAGGGCTCAAGCCCTAAAGAACTAAGGGCTTCCTTCTCTCTGACCCAGGGAAGGTTGCAAGAAACAAAGACGGGGAAAGGCTCCCATCCTCGTAAAAGCACTTCAACCAACTCAACGTCACCCTGTTGGGCAGTGCAGGGCAGGGCAGGGCATGGCGCCCTAACAAAAGAACAGGGTGACCCAGCAACCCGGGGGCGGCTGTGGCCCTGTCTCTGCGGGCAGGTGTGTGTGGGGCCAGGAGGAGTCTCAGTCTCATTGGCACTGCTCTGCCTGATGCAGATCTCCGCCTGGGCTGGGCTGGGCTGGGCTCAGAGGCAGTCACACACCGGGCTCAGGAGAGCCCAGGGCAAGGGGTGCAGGAAGCCTGGCCTCCACCCCCCACCCCCGGGGCCTCCTTTTATCTGTGTTTTTCCTAGAGTGATTTACCCCAGTTTCCCACTGCTGCCTCATTTGCGCAGAATGTGGAAATCTTTCTAAAATCCTATTCCAAGACTGCTTTAATGTGAGAGATCAAATGTGCTTTGGGGGCTCAGCACGCCTCAAACATGGTTGGAGAAGAAGTTGCTCCCCTGCGCTCTGTTCTGATCAGACCGAACTGTGGGTCCCTCCAGTGATCAGAGAGAAACCGGGGTAGGGGGAGGAAGAGGGGGTGACGACGGAGAGACAGAGAGGCAAACTGAGAAATGGAGAGAGAGACAGACACAGAGGCAGAGGAAGAGAGAGACGAATGTATACACCGAGACACAGAACTACAGGTGCAGACAGACCCACACAGGAGAGAGGGAGAAAGACAGAGACAGAGACGGAGGGAGAGTGCGGTTCACTGCCAGAGCAGACAGCGGATCGGCCGCAGAGTAGTCTGTGATGTGAAATGAGAGGTCTCTTTTATTAAATATAAATTTTAAACTGTTTTTTTGTTTTGTTTTGTGTGTGTGTGTGTGTGTGTGTGTGTGTGTGTGTGTGTGTGTGTAGTACTGGGGATAGAACCCAGGGGCATTCTACCTCTGAGCTACACCCCCAGCCCTATTTTTAATTCCTCATTTGGAAACAGGGTCTAAGTTGCGGAGGGCCTCACTAAGTTGATGAGACTGGCTGTGAACCTGTGATCCTCCTGTCTTAGCCTCCCAAGTACTGGGATTATAAGTGTGTGCCACCACGCCCAACTCAATTTTAAAGATTTTAATGCCACTCATTATAGAAGTGAGGTAGGATCACATTTTCCTACGTTTCTCTCCGTGAAAACTCACTTGAATGAAGGGATGACGTTTTCAGATTTCTCAGAGAGGGCCCTGCCGCCGCCTCTCCGTGACCTGGGGAAGCGCCCTGTCACACTCTCCATGAAAGTCAAGGCCACCTGCCCTCGGTCTGTGACAATGGGTGGAGAAGCCAAGCTGGTTTGGGCTGTTCTTTCCAATGGTGCTAAGTATTGCTAGTATTTAATATTTCTTAGTGATTAAATAGCAATTGCACCCCAGGCCCCGAGCTGATGCTCTGCCCTCCTGATCCGATTTAATTGTCCTGTCACATCTATTGTCATCCCCATCGCCTGGATGACGAAATCTCAAGGCTTAGAAAGGTAAGCTGTCACCTAAAGCCACAGAGCTAGATGGAAGTCCTGATGAAGCTGTGCAGAGTCTGCTCCACAGCCTCGCTACCCGGGGCTTGGGCGGGGACCCTCCCCTTGCTTGCTATGTGGGGACCTTGGGGGCTTGGGTGTCCCCCGAGTGTCTCCCAAGTCTCCGCCGTGTTAAGGGCCAGGTCCCCAGGGTTGCAATATTGGGAGGTGCCGTGGACCTTTAAGAGGCGGGGCCCAGTGACAGGTGCGCAGGTGCTGGATGCATGTTCCTCCCGTGCGCCCAGGTGAGAAGCGGGTCTGTGCCCCCTGCACACGCACCCTCCTCGTGATGTGCTGTTCGCAGCAGAGCCCACCCCAAGGAGGTGGCCCAACCCTGGACCTGAACCTCGCGCCTGTGAACTAAACCTCTTCTCTGCGTAGTTGCCTCTGTTGTAGTGACACAAGCTGACTAGTACAGGACCCCCCCCCCCCATTGCTGCAGTGCACTGGGGTGGGCTACGACTCCTGCCAATACCCATGGGAAGAGACTCACTGTACATGTTTGAAAGAGATCTGGGAAACATCTGACATAGCAAACTGGCATGTCACCCACGCCCCAGAGGAAGTTTTCTAATCCCCGCTTCAGGAGAGACCAGCAAGTGAGGACTTCACCCACAAACGGTGGGTATCCACAGAAGTTACTCAGGGCTGAAAGAGAAACCAAATGATTTAAAAGTGCTGGTGAGAGCGTAAAGGCTGTTTGCTGAGGAGTGAAACAGCCCCGCCGCCCGCTGACCGACCGCTCCTGGACTTGGTTTGACTCAAACAGGATCCCAAGGAATCAGGGTTAGCCGAGACTTCAGGCTTCCGGGAACAGGCGGGGCTTGGCAGACGGGTGAGATAGGTCAGAGATTGGAGGCGCGGGGAAGAGGCACAGACGGTGGGGACAAACTTAAGGTGGGGACACTGAGCCGCAGAATACGGAAGTGACAGGTGGAGCCAGGTCCCCAAAGTCACGGGTGGCCGCAGTGGCACCCCACCTCTGCCCACCTTGTTGCAACCCAGCAGGTGCCAGCACACACTTGCCCGGGCTGCCTTGCCGTGTGCACACATGCAGCTGGGATGGCCCCCCTGGGGCCAGGAGGGAAGCTGCCGCCCGCCCGCACCTGCTTCCCTCTTCTGACTGGGCAGCACGGGCTGGGTGGAGAGGACGGCAGAAGTTACCCTGCGGAGTTCAGCCCCTGCTCCCCAGGAGCTGTGGTGCAGGCTGGGGTCCAAAGAGGAACAGCACGCGGCCCTTCGCTTCCCAAACACAGTCTCGAGGGAGACAGGCGCCTCTGTGGTCACAGCAACGTGACAAGCTGCAATCTGGGTGCGGGTGCCGGCGGTAACCCCGCAGAAGAGCTCGGTTCTGCCTGGGGAGGTTTTGAGAGACGGCCTTCTTTGGGTCAGCCGTGACAGGAGCCTGAGCGTGCTAGTCAGGCGAGGCAAGATATTCCTGACCAAGAAAACAGATGGCGCCAAGCGGCAGGCACGGGGTGGTCTGTCGGCCCCCACACGGCTGACTCAGGCTGATTCAGACCCAGCCGGAGAGTTGGGAGGGAGGAAAAATATTGCCCCGTCCAGCACAAATTTAGCTCACATTTGGAGCTATTTCCCAAACCTTAACATTGAAGAAAGCATAATTGATCACGTTCTACCCATAATAAAAAAGGAGCAGAACTTCTTTAGTCTGCGAGGCCTTTGCCTGTGACAAGAATTAAACACAACTCACAGTCAAGTCCTGCTTTGGCACGCCCGCTTGTCCAGAGGCCTAGGACGGTGGATTGGCAGGTGTGATTGGCGGTGAGTGCGGAGGTGGGGGTCTCTGCTGCTGCCCACTTCCGCAGGGTCAAGGGTGCTGGAGGGGGGCTGCTCCCAGTGCACTGATTCCCCAGGCACCCCCCACCCCACCCTGCAGTCTCCCCTGCAGAAGTCAAATTCACCGTGTACAAGGGGAGCCAATCCTCCACTGGCAGCAGCTCCTGGTCAGTCTGTCCTTTTAGGAAAGAAATGCTAGGCTGGAGAAGTCTAATGAGAGAGAGGGGGCGGGGAGGGGAAGAAGGAGGAGGAGGAGAGGAGAGAGACAGAGGAAGGAAGGAAGGAAGGAAGCGAGGGAGGGAGGGAAGGAAGGAAGGAGGGAGGAAGGGAAGAGGGGAGGAAGGGATAGCAGGGAATAAAAGCTGGGGCCTGCATTAGAACTGTGAAATTCCCAGGGACAAATAACCTTCCTGATGCCACTGGTGCCGACTGAGACGCAGCTGTGCAGCCACAGACCCGCCGCGGGGCTTCCGTGCACTGTAAGGGGAGGCGCGTCCCTGGCCACTACCCACCGTGGGCCATAAGCACCTCCCAGTTTGCAACAACCACAAATGTCTCCAGCCACGGCCCCTGCTTGGAAATTCCTGATCTCTATAAACCCCAGGCAACAACTCCAAAGACTCAACCCTTTGAACTGCTTCTTTCTACTCTTGTTATCACCCCAAAAATAAACCCAACAGAGTAGCCATAATGGACCTTTGATACAAGTCCCTGGACAAAACAGTTAATATTCGGGGTTACAAGGAAGCTTGTACATTAAACTGTCCTGGTTAAAACAGGCTCCAAGTGGCACAAACTGCAGACGCCCCTGGAAGCTCTGCGGAGGGCTGTGTATTTCATTTCCCCGGGCACAGGCTCCCTTAATCGTTCTACAGATTTTCCTGTGCACTTCCAACATGGCAGGCGCTGTTCCAGGTGTACGAGACAAACAGAAGCCCAGCCCTCAGGAAGCTTGTGATCTCGGCGGAGAGCAACGTAAAGAGAAACCACAGTCCCATCCTAAGTGCTATGAATAAGAGATGAGTCTGTAATGGATCACAGCGAACTGCCCAATACAGCAGCTCCTTCAAACTGAGGTGCAGGACCCCACCAGAGCCCAGACTTGATACAAAAAGACAACGCCAAGTGTCTCCTCAATGACACACTGACCGTGTCAGTCAGCCTTTCTCATCGCTGTGGCCAAAGTACCTGACAGCGCAACTTAGACGAAGAGAGGTTGGTCTGCGGCTCACAGTTTCAGAGGTCGGTCAGTCCACACCTGGAAGGCTGCAAGGCATTTAGAAATGGCACCGTGGAGGAAAAGCCACTCGGCTCACAGAGGCCAGGACAGGAAACAGAAAGAGAATTAGGGAGCAGCCAGGGACAGCCAGTCCTCAAGGCCTGGCTAGCCACCTCCTCCAGCTCCGCCCCGCCTCTGAACCTCCCTGCCTGGGGGACATGTCTTCAACACATGAGCTTTTGGAGGAACGTCCCTAACCCTAACCCTAACCCCCACTGTGTGTGGAGGGGATAGAATTTGGGGTGCACTGGTTAAGTAAAATCATTACAATTAACTTTGCCTGTTTCCTTTACTTGCTTAATGTGGCTGCCGGACACCTTAGCTTGGGCACGTGGTGTCCTGGAATCTCGGTAGTGTGGCTGGTGAGAGGACTGGGGGGCAGGCAGGGTGCTCCTCCAGCCTGGGAGGCAGGAAGGCCACTCGCCACCTGGAGGCTGAGGGCAACAGCCCAGGACGCAGTGCGCCGCCAGGGGCATGGGTCTGGTCCGCTCGACCAGGAGTGAGCTGGCTGGCTCCCAGGGTATGCAAGGGCCAGGGGAAAGAGGCCTGGTCCTGGAGGCCCCGGGAAGGACTTGAGACTATATCCCAGGAGTAGGACCAGTGAACTGGGGTGCTGAATCTGGGGAACGTGATGATCAGCCATGGATTCTGGAGCACAGATGCCCCCTGGCCATCGTGTGGCATGGAATTCACACCAGCGGGGACAGATGCAGGGCCACCAAGTGGGAGGTGCCAGCCCTGGGACCCCAGGCCTTCGACCCCTCTGGCTCCCCTGGCGGCTCCCTGGAGAGGGAACAGGGGATGCTGGTGACGCTGCCTCCTTCCCACAGCAGAGACGAGCGCGTTAATTCTGCACCCTTCAAACTGCAATGGGGGGGGGTTAGCATGCCGCTTCCTCCCCGGCACCCCGGCAGCAGATATGTGAGGCATTTTCATTATCTGCACTGGGACGGCACGCATGAGCTCCAGCAGCAGTGGAGTTGACGTCGGCCTCCCATGGAGCGGAGGCTATTACACTCATTTTGCTTTATTAACTGACTGGTTTTCTATTTCCTTGGCACCACTGCAAATTAAGTTAGAGACGCTGAGGGGGAGGGGCCTCAGGCTTGACGCTGTTTTGGTCCCAGGCCACCATTCTCTTTGTGTATAGATTCTCTTTCTCTCTCTTTCTCTCTCTCTCTCTCTCTCTCTCTCTCTCTCTCTCTCTATATATATATATATATATATATATATATATATATATACATATATATTTATTTATGGTACTGGGAATTGAACCCAGGGGCATTCTACCTCCAAGTTACACCCCCAGCCCTGGTTTTTATTTATTTATTTATTTTGAAACAGGATCTCATTAGGTTACGGAGAGCCTCCCTAAGCAGCTGAGGCTGGCCGCGAACCCGGATCCTCCGGTCTCAGCCTCCCTAGTACTGGGATTACAAGCTTGTGCCATCATGCCCAGCTTTTTATTTTTATTTTGAAACAGTCTCTCTACTTGCTGAGACTGCCCTCCAACTTGCGATCCTCCTGTCTCAGCCTCCCAAGTCCTGGGATGACAAGCGTGCGTCACCATGCTGGCTGCTCTTCGTTCTTGCTATGAACTGACTGCTGTCCCTGTTCATGGCCCCAGCTCTGCGTCCCAGCCTCCTGGGCTCGCCACTCCCAGGCCTGGAGCAGGTCAGGCGGCCCACCCCCTCCAGCAGCTCCTCCCATCTGCTTTTTGTCCTGCTTTCCAGATTCTCATTTTCCCCAGCCCCCTGGCCACAATGCAGCTGTGAGTCATCGGCTCTGAGTCATGCCTGGCTTCCACGCAAAGACCAGGAAAGTGTCTCGGGCACACCTGGCTGGAAAGACGTCACTGATCAGCCAGCACTGCCTGATCGGGGTCGGCAAGGAAGAGGAAGACACCCCCACATCCGCCCCTCCTTCCTCCGAGTACCATCTCACCACCTTTGCTGGAAATCACTCCGACAGGCCACGCACCGTGGCCAGCCGCTTCTGACTTCAGATGCAGGCGAAGGTTTCTGGAGGAGCCACATGGCCTGAAGGAGGGGAGAGGCCTGGCTCCCGGAAGCTCTGCTCCACTGTGCCACCATGCCCAGACACCCTCAGCCACTCTGCCTCGCCGCCTCTCCACCTGAGAGCTACACAGACCCAGCTCCGCCCAGGCACCACCAACTCCATATGAGAGGTGGAAAGGCAAGAAGGGTCCCAGAGCAGAGCTGCATGAGCAGGGCGACGAAATGCAAGCGAGACAGAAAGAGGTCATTAAGGACAAGGGCAATCAAGTAGGGTCTGCAGCCGAGTCCACGAGGAACACGGCAGCGCCACTACCTCATCCCCAGCTGTGGCCAGAGGGGCACCTGCAAGAGGCCAGCAGGAGGTAGAGGGGCAGAGGGGCGGAGAGGTACTGCACCTTCTCAGTGCTGAGTAACCCAAGTTCAACTAAAAATGCCTACAATAAACGGGAACAGAGACTGATGCAGGCTACAACAGGGATGAGTGCAAACTGAACGCAGGCCAAGGGACCTACATAGCACCCGGTGCCATTTATACGAAAGTGCAGAGCAGGCACGTTCAGAGACGGAAGCAGAGGCGGGCTTGGGGCTGGGGGAGGGGACTTCTGAGGCGAGGGGGTTGCTTTTTTGGGGTGATGGGAATGTTCTAAAATTAGCCCATGATGGTGGTGCTCCCTCTGCTCAGTGAAATTCCTAAAGATAATTGAACTCAAAATGGGTGAATTTCATGATGTATAAAACACAGCTAAGTAAGCCGTTAAAGGAAAGGACGAGACAAAGAGAAGAAGGAAGGAAGAGGAGGCTGTTTAAAGTCTAGTGGAGGGAGCCCTCCTCCTACAGCTGGGGAGACTGAGGCAGAGGGCTGGGAGGTGGGTCAGAGCCGGGCTGGGGACCAGGCTTTCCAAGTCACCGGCTGCCTGTCACCCTCCATGGCCGGGAGAGGCCCTGAGCAGCGACTGAGTCAGCTGGGACTGAGGACCCAGGAGACGAGGGCAGAGGAGGACCTGCAGACAGGCCTCGTGGCCAGGCTCTTGCTCTCGGAGGGCAGAGGGCCTGCTGGGCCCGGAGATGAATCCAAGGGCTGAGAGGTCGCGGGGTGAGGGGGCAGGGGGCAAGGGCTCTGCCAGGACTCGTGCACCCACAGGGCGTCTCAGGGGTGGCCAAAGTGGACAGGTGGAGGAGCCGGGTCAGAGTGGGAGAGAAGTGCTCTGCTCCACCCCGCCTTGGCTTCTGACCCGTGACCCAGGACGGTACCTGGGGCCATCTCAGACAGCTGCCCCGAGGGTCAAGGGGCCACCCCACACAGCACTGAGCACACCACTGGGTGCGACACAGAGTGAACCCTAGAAAGAGGAGCCAGAGCAGGGGCTGGACAGTGCCACAGCTCAGGGACGCAGCACCGCCGCTGTCCACCTTCTTCCTTGGGTCCCCTGTCCTTGCCTGCCCAGTGACTTAGGGATGGGGGCTCTGAAGCCATCCCCTGGGGGCAGCGCTTCCCCCGAGCTCGGCTCTAGCATGTGCCATCCAGAGCATTCCTTCCAGCACCTTCTCCCAGCCTAAGACTCCCGGAGGGGTGTGGTCAACTCTGAACATGGGGACCAGCCAGCCAGGGCTCAGCAGGAGGAAGGATGGCCGCACGTGGAGGAGACGAAGTGTTCTGTGGTGCTTGCTCTCTGAAGGAGACGCCGGTGGCCGGCAGTAACAGTGCCACCTGGGCGGGGACAGGAGGCCGGGTGGTGCAGGGAGGGAAAGGCAGCCCTGCTTTCCAGCGCCACCTCCTGTATTTGAATGTGCGAGGATAACCCAGTTAAAAAACCACAAGTAAAATCAGTCTAGCTAGGGGCCTGTAAGGAGGTTTGAGAAGATGAGGACACTGGTGATATAGGCCCCTCGCCTGCCAGACAGACAACCAAGCCCTGGCCCGCGTGGCTCAGGGAGAGCTGGCTTCTCCTGAGGTGGGGCCCGCACCATCGTCACCCCGCTGCACGCAGGGAGCCGGCCCTCTGCTGCGTGCGAGGGCAGGAGCCATGTCCAGAGCCCCTGCAGAGGCCCGTGAGGAACCCGGCTTCCTGTCAGGAAGGGCAGGCAGGTGTTGCAATCCAAAAGCAAGGAGACTCATTTGCAAGCCTCACACCCTGGGGCGGGGCAGGCAGGAAGTAGGTGCCCTTTCTCAGCACCTGGGAAAGAGACCCTTGACCCCTGACCCCGGAAGCCTGGAGGACCACAGATGCTTCCCCTGAAAATACCCAGAGCCCTGTTGTTATCTCTCAAAATAACCCACCACCTTCTGCCAGTTTTCCCCTTTAGAACATCACTGGATCTTGAAGTTGGAAGGTTCCATGGGTTGAACTGTTCCCCAACCCCCTCAAATATGTTGAAGCCCCAGATCCTGTGAAGGTGAACTTATGTGGAAACAGGGTCTTTACAGGCATGACGATTAAGACCAGATCACACTGGAAGAGGGTTGCCCTACATCCAATCTGCCTCTGCTTGTGCAAGCAGAGGAGACGCAGGGACACAGCGGAGGGACAGGGTGAAGGCAGACACTCAGGGAGAGGGCCGCACAAGAGTGCCAAGGCGGAGCCCCTCTGGGGATGCAGCTGGGAGCGGTGGAGCAGCAGCCGGCAACCACCCGAGGCTGGAAAGAGACATGCACGCGCACACACACGCACACACGCCCGAGTTGCGGAGGAGAAGTCGGCCCTGCTCACACCTTGGTATGGATTCTCATCTCCGGAATTGGGAGAGAACACGTTTATGTTGTCTGAAGCCACCTGGTTGTGGCGCTTTGTGACAGCTGCCCCGGGACGCTCACCGGGAAGTTCGCTTGGGTTCCCTGTCCATCTACAGCGGAACTCTCCTGCCCAGTGGCTGGCCGGCCAGCCTCTGCCTGCCCGCCTCTGGCAAAAGAAAACCAACCTGGCATCCACGGAGGTGGCAGCTCCTCCCCCGGGAAGGCTCCGACTACTGTAACAATCCCTCCTTCAGCAAATACTTCCTGCACACCTACAATGTGCCAGGCGCTGTTCTGAGCACTACTGAGGTAGCAGCACATGGGGAACACACTTACATGGGGCCATTTCTCATACTGTTATGAAGAAAGTAAAACAACCAAGTATGATCAAGTGCGTGGGCTGGGGACCAGAGGAAAGGAACATTATTTTGATGGTTAGGGAAGGTCTCCAGGAAGGATGATACAGAACTGAATGACACACAGGTGCCACAGGAGAGTCTGACGGGAAGAACAGCCAGTGCAAAGGCCCTGGGGCAGAGGGATGTAGGCTTGCTGGAGACCCAGGAGGAAGGCGGAGCCTTTGTGAGTGGCAGTGGACACAGCTGAAGCTGGAGAAACAGATGAGGGCTGTCAGGTGGGTCACCTGGTCACACCTGGTGGTGGGAAGAAGTGTGAACTTCCTCCCACGGGGGGAGAGACAGGATAGGGCCATGGAGTTCTGACAACTGAAACCTTTCTAACTATAACGTCTGTCCTCTGGTCCTTGGGATCTTGTCCGTGGCGGCGCCTGAGATCCGCCTCGCTCCCAGCCTGACTTCACCACCAGGACAACTTGCCACCAATGTGCCTGCTTTTCCCTGCGTCCTTCACAAAGCTGCGGCAGAAGGGAACACTCGTCCTGAGCCCGGGGCGGAAGGGAACCTTCTCTGCAGCCCGCCGTCTCTCCAGCTGCGCCCCACGACTGCCTCAGCTTTCCACTCTGGTTTGTTCCACTGGCCTGCCCAAACGCGCCGCCCCCCAAAGTGAAGCCCCAGGTGTGCTGCCCAGATCTAGAAAGCAGAGAAAAGCTCGCTCTTCCCCAAGAACAGCTGCGCCCTTAAATAAAAACTGCCACGTATAGAACACTGCTAGAACAAACACGCTCCCAAGCGCTCCTTGGGTTTCAGCGCGTTTTCTTCCGGGTGGAGGAGAGGAGCGCCCGGGCGGCACGCCTCCCGCCCTCGGTGGCCTCCCTCATTTGCGCCACATGGCTGAGGACACCTGGACTATTTGGAAACAGCGGGCGGGTGCTGGGGCAGATCTGACTTCCTCCCTGATTGCCCAATGACCATAAACAAATCTGAGTTGACATGTGGGTGGGGAAGCATTGATGGTGCTGGCAAGCCGGGCTGACAGTCAGTCGGAGGGACTCAGCGCCCCTGGCAGGAGGTGACACCCACCGGAGGCCCTCCTGTGTCACCTGGCTGGATTAATACTTTGCTTTGCTTCCAACAGCTAAGTGGCCCTAGGCAAGTCCCCTTGGCTTTGCCACCGCACCAAGGGAGTAACACAACTCCCAAGCTTACGCTGGCGAGGAACCACTGGCTTGTGCTCAGCACCTGGTCAGGTACAAGAGCGAGGCGGCCAGCAGGGAGACTTCCCTCTTCCCTTCTCAGATCCTTCCTGCTCTGGATGGCTTTTTCACACTGCCACTAGTTAGATGCATCTGAAGCTTTAGCGTCAGGTTTCTGAAATTTCGTTTTAACCTGGCCATTTTCCTCTTATGACGGAGGTGGACAGAGGGAGAAGGAAAGAGAGAGACAGGCATGGGCCTGACTTGCCCTCCTGCAACCTTCCCTAGGCACCATCCGAAAAGAAGCCCCCTCAGCCACTTGGGGTCACCATAAAGCACCTTGACTTTGGAGAAATAAAGTTACTGTCACAAGTAGAGAACCATGGCTAGTGTGTGGACAGCCCCCTCTCCGTGGATGCGGTAGCAAATTCCTAAGGCTGGTGATCTGCCCACATTGCTGGGTGGCTTCTCACTGTCTTTATTGTGACATTATCAAATAACAGGAACCCATCTTCACATTCACTGACACAGAATCCAAAGACACACTGAGAAAAGTGAAAAGCATCGGAGCATGCTGCAGAGGAAGAGATAATCTGCCCGCCACCAACCAGTAACTACCGGTGCCTGCGTCCTAAGCCGCCTTCGCCTCTTCAGCGCAGCAAGGGAATCTCATGGGTCGACTTTTTCACTGAGCCGACCTCAACAACCACGGCCCTGTGCTTCAAAGGCGTCAACAGTCCTCTTCCTGAACCAAGTGGAAATTAAAATAACTGCCAGCCGCAGGGAGCCACTGTGAACAATAGGGGAGCGTACACTTCCCCCGGAGATGTTCGGAAGATGGAAGGAACCCGCGCACGCTAACAAAACCCAGGCTTTCTTTCTTTTTTTTTTGGGGGGGGGGGTCTTTTGCTTAGCGTGGTGTTAAGCATCGGGCTGCCCTGCTTTTAGGTTTAGGGCTGAGGTTGCCTCTAATCAGATGCCTCTGAAGCTTTAGCATCTGGCTGCGAGGTGGAGGCTGCCTGGCCTGGGTCCTGACAGCTGTCAGCTGGCCTCTAACACTGACTCACTACAGGAACAGCCTCCGCGTGGGGCGCCTCACCTGTGCCAGCTCACAGGTGAGCTCCTGCCCGCTCCGCAGGCTGGTACTCGTGCCTGGCGCTTAACTGGAGAGGAAGGGGAGCTGGCCAGCGTCCACTGCAAAGCCTCCTTCCTCCTCCTCTTTCCACGTTCACACCCAAGCACCCTACAACCCAGGGAAGCAGAGTCAGGACAAGAGAGGGACCCGCGCCCAGCCCCTGGAAGACTAAATCCTGTGCTTCCCCAAACCCCAGAAAGTGGCTCAATCCCCCAGAGCCAGCTGTCCTGAGCTTCTTGTTGGGTTGGGTCCCCCAACAAGAAGACCCGGGGAGGGCCCAGCCAGAGCAGAGTGGAGCCCTGGAAAGGCACCACGGAGTTGACAGGGGTGGCCACTGGACCAGGGACCCACCACACACACACACACACACACACACACTTGACAAATGGCCCTGCTCCCAGGCCCAACACCCCCCTCCTCGGCATGGCCTTCCGGGAGTCGGGGGTCCCCAAGAAGGAGAAATCTCCATCCAAGCCACTCAGCAACAGCATCTGGGGGACGGCCTCCCCTGCACCCCCGGCTCCCAGCGCCTGACCCTCCCCTCCCACCCCCCACGCAGGCCTGGACCCCGCGCAGACCCCGAGGCTCCCAACCCTCCAGGACCCACGCCCTGGTCACCCCACGGACGCCCCCATCCCTGCTCCCTCCCAGCCACCGCGGCGGAGACCTGCACCCTCGTCACCCCGCGGAGACCCGCGCCCTCATCACTCGCGGAAAACCCCGGCCCGCCGCCCCGCGGCACTGCCATCTGTCATCCCTCGCGGACCCCGCGGCGCCCCAGAATCCCGTCCCGTGTCCTGCAGCCCCGTGACCCCGGCCACCTCTTTCGAGCCCAGCAGGCGACCCTCGGCCCCTCTCACCGCAGCGGGCGGCCGGCCGGCAGAGCACCGAGCAGCGGGCTGGCGGGCGGGCGCTGTCCTGTCGGCGGCTGCGGCGACTGCGCTGGCCGCAAGCAGCCGGGTCCTTCCCGGGCCGCGGCGAGCTGTCAGTCAGCGGGCGCCCCGCCCCCGTCCGCGCAGGCGCGCCCCGCCCCGCTGTCACGTGACGGCGGCCCGGGCCACGCGAGGCGGAGGGCGCGCTGCTGAGCTGCTGGGGCCGTTGCTGCCGGCTGGGGAGGTTCGCGGCCTTCGGCAGCTAGGGGCCGGTTGCCTGGCGACTCAGCTGGGGCGAGGGCCGCGCGGGGAGCCCGACCCAGGATCTGGTCTCGGTGCTTGTGGGCTCCGGGCTGCCCACCTCTACAACAAGAAAGCCGGTTCCGTCCCAGGTCCCAGAGCCGGGGGACTCTGGACAGTAAGAAAAGCCTTCAAGAGTCCGGCCAGGCCAAGGGGGCAGGAGGGCGACTGAGGCTCGCTCACGTTTTTGGTTTTGGTGGTACCGAGTATTGAACCCAGGGGCATTCTATCCCTGAGCCACACCCCCAGCCCTATTTTATTTTTATTTTGAAACAGGCTCGCTAGGTTGATGAGAGTCTCACTACTTGGGGAGGCTGTCCTCAAACCTGCGATCCTCCTCTCAGCCCTCGAAGTACTGGGGTTACAAGCGTGCCAACGCACCCAGCTCCGGCTCACGTTCTGAAAGTGGGTGTCTTAAGGACGGGGAAATGTCACTTTAGTTGCTCCAAAAGTGCAGGGTCTTTTCATCAGTGGAATAAGCACGAAGCTCTGACCATTCTGTTTCTTGCCCATCTCTCCAACTAAAAAGGAAAGATTAAGAAATAGTGCCTCCTATGAATTTTTTTTTTTGTTGTTGTTGTTTGTTTCAGAAGGGAGGAAAGAAATGAACGCCCCCCAATAGCTTGGTTCTGGTGCCCAGCAGAGAACCCAGCTCTGCCAGGTTGGCCTTGACTCCTTCGACTTTGTAGCCATTTCCAGAGCTGTGAGCAGCCTGCAGGGCTCTTTCCAGGGGTGGCTTCTCTGAAGTGACACAGCTGAGTAAAGAGAGGCCTCGGTATGGGAAAGGGGCTGTCAGTTTCCTGGGATCCCTGGAGTTTCGCCTCCCCTGGAAAAGGCAGTTGTGGAGGATCCACCAGCTGTCGGCTGCCCCATCAGAGCTGAGCTGCTGGCCCTGGAAGGCTGAGCTGCTGAACCGTGGCCTCGCTTTGGAAGAGTAAGGGAACGACACGAAGGGAAAGTTGGGAGCTGCAGTTCCACCAGGGTTTTGGGGACCTTCAGCGCCACAGGGGTTCCTGGTCCCTCAGATTTGCTTGGCCAGCTGGGTGTGGCCATCGCAGAAGCTGGTTCCAGCGTGTCCGAGCTTGTTGTGAACTCGGGAAGAGAGGGATGTATGTATCCTTCCTTCCCTTGTGCACCTTATGCAGACACTAAAGAGAAGTAGGCGTACCACTGGTCTCCGCAGGGCTCTGCGCTGAGTCCACCAGACAAGAGGGAGCTCGTGCTCCTGGGGGAAGCCCTTCCCTGGTTCAGTGAGCCCCGCACGATGCATGGACACCCACAGTCCCGACCTGACCTTGGCAATGCCTGCTGTTCCCAGGAAATGGAAAAAAGTGTGAGCTCATTGAGGGTTGTCTTGGGAGAACATCATTTCTCAACAGATTCATGTGGACCCTCTGCCCGCCTCATAGAGGTCTTGCTAGAAAGTGGGACAGAGGCTTGTGAACATGGCCATTTCAGAGAAGAGGAAGAGAGAGAGAGTTCTGCAAACCACAGACCAGTGAACTTGACATCGGGCCTGGGAAAGATGCAGAACAGATGACTCAGTAAAACATTTGTGACCCCTTTGAAGAGGAAGCACCGATGACACAGACCACGTTACGGTCAGCTCACCTTATCTCCTGCTGTGACATGTCCAGACAAGGAAATGTGGCAGATGCCGTCTCTGCACCCGAGGGTGAACTCACCAGGATGCTTTCAGTTATAAGGACAGAAGCCCCATTCGAGTTGGTTCTGTAAGGGAGGGCGTTGGCTCACAGCAGTACAAAGTTCTGGAACTGGCCCGGCAGGTGAAGGTGCAAACGATGTCACAGCCCAGGTCTGTTTCTCCCTCTTCCTGCTTCCACAGGAGCTGGCTTCATTCTCAGCTTAGATTCTTTCTACAGATTGGCCTCAAACAGCTCCAGGCTCCAACTGTCTCAGCCTCACAGCCCCGGTGGAAAACAGGATTCTGTCTTCCAGTTCTCCCAGAGTCCCAGGGTTGGGTTGGAATGAACTGACCTCACGCACACGCTCGGCTCCTTCAGCCCATCTCTGAGGCTAGCTTGTTGGGATAAGTAGACTAGCAGATCTGGACAAGTGAGGGCCAGCCCCACCCGTGTTACTGGAGTGGAGTTCGAGGGAGGGGTGGGCCCCCCTGGGAAACTAAAGTGCCCTTGCCAGGGGAAGGGGACATTCTGGGCAGGCAGGAGAGAGAAGTAGCAGATAGCTAAGACAAAGCATTTGCTAAGGTATCTCAAGATGTTGTATAAATGGCATGAGAAGCCGGCGGGAGACAGTCCACGCCCCATGGCCCAGCCAGCATTCAGAGGCTCTGAATAGTGGAGGAGCCAGGAAGCACCTGTCCAGGTACAGCAGGGAATACACCAAGGATCGGTTCCAGTTCTGTCTGAACACCAGGCCTCTTTTGACCTTTGTTTGTAAATAATCACTGCAAAGGTAATAGCTTACAAAAATCACACATTTATTATCTTACAGCTCTGGGAATCAAGCCCCAAATCAAGCTACCGGCAGGGCGGCTCCTGCTGGAGCTCAGGGGGAGTCTGGGCCTCGTCCCACGGCCTGGACCTCCTCCTTCACTGTGTCAGTCCTCGGCGTTCTGTGTTCCCGGGGCCCAGGCTGGCTGGCTGCAGGCCACCTCTTGCTTAGGTCTCTTTGCTTGCTCCCTCACTGCAGTCAGGTGGCGTGTTCTGGCAGTGGTGTCACAGGGAGCACAAGGTGTCCCCTCAGTGCACAGCAGGGGCACAGCCCAGGCATCTCTTTGCTGGTGACCTCACCTGCACCAGCGGGGCGGCTGGCAACGCACTCACTGCCCCGCCATAAAGGTGCGAGTTGTCAGCGGTCTTCGGGGAGGCTGCTTTGCCCTTATTTACAGTCCCGCATCCTAAGGCCTCCTCGGCCGGTGGATCAGCATCAGTAACGGCGGTCCCGGGGCAGCTGCAGAGTGTTCCGTGTTTAGCTGGCACCTGGACTTGTCCTCACATCTCTCCTCGCTCCTTTTCAGCCTGTTCTCCACAAAGCAGCTAGAGTGAGCATCAAAGCCCACAGGCGTGGTCAGCTCCTTCCTGGCTTCCTTCCCTCTGCCCCCCAGATCCGGCCGCATGCCTCACCTTGTCCCTGGGGCTCTGCGAGACCTGGCCCAGCTCCCCAGCCCGCCTCGAGCCGCTTCCCTCTGCCCTCCAGCCCGTGCACCTTCCCGCCACGGCTTCTCACCTGCGCCTTTGCCACCCCACACTCTGCCTAACACCTTCAAGTATCCCAGCCCGCACAGGGTCACGCTTACCTGTTTTCTCCACTGTCCAAGGCGGGGGACGGAGAGTGCAGAGCCCCTCCAAGGCAGTGCTGAGTGCGCCTCCTGGTGGAGTGGCCTGGGTTGAACTCTTGCTCCATCTCAGGGCCTGTGTCTGTGAACAGACCAAACATGGGTTCACACAGCTGTTCGAGGCACATTTATTGAGGCTCACTGTGGCAGGAGCAGGGGACACAGCAAGACCAGCACAACGCCCGCCTTTGGTGAGGCTTGCTTCCGGGGAGGACTGACACGCGGGAAGGCGAGGGAAAGGTAGACATGGCTGCGGCGGGGAAGGGAAAGGCTGCAGGACGGGACGGGGGTCTACAGAGGGCCAGGCAGGAGGCCTGAGTCCAACCCAACCCTAATCCTGAAGGCTCAAGCGAGCCGGGTATAGGCCAGCACAGGCCCGGCAGACAGCAAGCATGCACCCAGCCAGCAGCACACGCCTGCCCACCGCGCGGGCCCAGCACCCCAGCGGGCTCTGCCCACCAGCAGGCGAATCCTGGGGCACGCCACACCACTCTGGACTTGGACTTCCTGGGCCTTGCCCCACACCGCAGGGTGTGGAGTTTCAGTTGTCTAGCCTCCTTAATCTGGCTGTTGACAAATTCACCACCACAAACTCCGTGGAAAAAAATAAGCAGCAACGCAAACACCTTCCCAGGCAAATCTCTGGTTTTCCACTATACAACTTTTGGATCTCTTTCTCCCAGCATGAACTTGAAGTACAGGATACAAACACTTAAGTGCACAGAGCTGGGTGGAACATCCTGCAGCAGCACCCTGACCACACTATAGAAAAGCACCAGCACGCCCTGCCCTGGGCTGCCTCCCTGGAGGGGCGCTGATGCCTTTCCCGGCTGCCGACTCCAAGACCTGGCCTGCCTGGTTCCTTGCCAGAATCACAGCCCGCTCGGCTTGGTGTCTGGCTTCTTCTACTCAGCATTATACCTTACACCTGGAAGCTTGATCGGTGGTATTGTGTAGTCTGTCCATTCATTCCCAGGGTGGCACGGTATTTTGTTGTATGAATGTGCCACAATTTATTAATTCATTCTGGAATTCATGGACATGTAGGATATTTAGAGTTTGGGATGTTATGAATGGTGCTGAATGAGTCTTTCAGCAAACAAGGGGGTGTGTGTGTGTGTATGTGTGTTCAGTTTCAGCAAATATTCACGTTAGTTCAGGCCATCTACACGCTCGTTCCCCCCAGCGTGTGTGGAAGCTCTGGCTGCTCGGTGTGTGCCTGCACTCGCTGTGTTTTCACCCCAGCCGTGCAAGTGGGCGTGTGATTAGTATTTCGTTGTGGTTTAAGTTTGCGTTTCCCTGATGACTAATGAAAATGAGCACTTGTTCTTATGTTTTGGATGTTCTCTTTTATAAAGAACCTGTTCAAGAGTGTTGCTGAGGCTTCTTAAGTATTTTTAATTATACTGCATTTAAAAATGGACTGGGCGTGCTGTAGCTCAGTGGTAGAGTGCGTAGTGTGCACAGACCCTGGGGTCAATCTCCAGAATTGCCCCCTCCCCAAATACAAGGTCATGTATGATCATGGCTAAAAACTGAACAAGTTACAGATACACTTCTTTCTTTTCTTCTCCTTTTTTTTTCTTTTGGTACCAGGGATTGACCCCAAGGGCATTCTATCTCCAAGCTATACTCTCAGTCCTTTTTATTTCTTATTTTATTTTGAAACAGGGTCTTGCTAAGTTGCTAAGAGTCCTGCCAAGTTGTTGAGGCTGGCCTCAAACCTGCAACCCTCCTGTTTCAGCCTCCAAAGTACTGGGATCACAGGCATGTGCCAATGTGCCTGGCTCAGACTTATTTCTTAAATATTTTAATATTTCCCATAGGTATTCTATATAAGTATAAGCATATATATATGAATATATATCAACTCTTCTTTTTTACACAAACACAATTTTATACAATAGACTTAATGTAATATGAAGACCATCAATTCGTAAGAATCAGGTCCTCTGTTCACAATTGCACAGTACTCCATGTGAAGTACAACATGCTTTATTTAATACATTGTTGGGCATCAGGGTGCTACTGTAAATACTCAGGTGCACACATCTTTGTGCACACAGAGGAGTCATCTGTAGAGAGATTTCTAAGTGCAGAACTGCTGAGTCAAAGGGCAGGTGCACTCAGCTTTGTGTTGGTATTGCTAACTTGTTCAGCAAAGAGCCAAAAAGAGCCAAATGAATTTATTCCTGCACCAATTTGGTCTGCCTCACCAACTGACAGGGTATAAGCAGCCTTTTGTGCGGTGAATCAGGGCCTCATGCACACCAGACAAGCCGTCTACCACTAAGGTACATCCCCAGCCCTTCCTAAAATCTTCTGAGACAGGGTCTCACTAAATTGCCCAGGCTGGCCTAGAATTTGTAATCCTCCTGCCTTGGCCTCCTGAGTGGCTGGGATTACAGGCCTGCACCGCTGCACTGCTGCACTGCTGCACCTAGTACAATCAACCTTTTTTTTTTTTTGTCTTTGCCAATAGGTGAAAGACTTCTCCTTGTGCTTGGAACTTGCATTCACTCCCAGCACGCTGACCGAGGCCAGGCACCCTTCCAGGTTTGAAGGCAGCACCAATTTTTCTGGAGGAATGCTCAGCTGGGCCTGAAGAGGAAACAGAGCTGCCCTGGAGAAGGGTTGTCCTCCATCCTGCCAGAGGACACTGTCGGGAGGCCCTTTGCCCCCAGGCCTTCAGTGAAATCAGGGAAACCCCACAAAGCCAGTCTCAAAACGGGAAGAAGCCTTGGAAATCAAGGCTTCAAACCTCCATTTCAGAGGGTTTCTTTTTTTTTTTTTTTTAAGTTGAAGCTTTGAGAGGGGAAATGACTGACAGAAGACCACATATCAATTCTGTTGAGAAAGAGACAGGAATCCCTGATAGGAGTTAAATTGTTGATTGTTGCCAAGTGTGTGTGTGTGTGTGTGTGTGTGTGTGTGTGTGTGAGAGAGAGAGAGAGAGAGAGAGAGATAGATAGATACAGATATTGGAGAAGAAACCCAGGTCCTTCTGCATGCTAGGCAAGTCCTTTACCACAGAACTATACCCCTAAGCTACCCCTGTTAAATTTAACTTTCAATTTTTTTTTTCTTTACAGTACTTACTGCGGGATTGAACCCATAGCCTTGCAAATACTAAGCAAGCACTCTAAGATGGCGCTTTGTCCTGGGCCTCCTTCTTAACTGTGAGAAAGAATCTTGCTAATGTTGGAATTCAAGCAAGGCCCCAGCAGGCTGATGCAAAGTTTCTCAGGGTTTAAAACAGCCTGCCTAAGTGATACGGTTTACCACTCCAAGCGGACTGTTGACTTTTGATTATTGTCCTCCCACTTTGTTTATTGCGAACTTTTAACTCTTGTTTGCTGTTAACTTTTAATCTTATTCCCCCCACTGTGTTTGCACAGCTGCAGAAGGTATGTTTGGTCACATATGCTAAAACTCACGCCATAAAAATATAAACTTTTTACCCATACTATGGAAAATTAAACTTCTCACTCTGAGTTTGTGGTTAGTCTACATAAAAGTAACCCAAAGCGGCCACTCAGGGCTGCACTTGGGTTTCTTGCCTAGGTGCAGACCCGGCTGCTGGTAATAAAGACTTTCTGTTGGCAACAAGCTGGTCTGGGTCATCTCTGGTGGGACACTAAATTGCCCAGGCTAGCCTAAGTACGCAATCCCTCTGCTTTAGACTTCAAATAGCTGGGATTACAGGCCTGCACCACCATGCCTGGTCCATTAAACTTTTTTTTTTTTTGGGGGGGGGGGTGGTACTGGGGATTGAAATCAGGGGCATTCTACCTCCAAGCTACACCCCCAGCCCTTTTTATTTTGAAACAAGGCCTCCCTATGTTGCTAAGGCTGTCCTTAAACCTGGGATTCTCCCGTCTCAGGCTCCCAAGTACTAGGATTACAGGTGTGTGTCGCCCTGCCCAGCTCCTATTAAATACTTTAATGAATGATGGTGAGACAGCCAGGGACCACCATGGTGGAACAGAGGCTGGGACAGTGGAATAAATCCGAGTGCCATGAACTCTGACCTTCTGCAGCATGGTGACTGGCTTCTCTCCCCTGTGCTTTTTCAGGGCCTCAGGCCCTGAAAAACCACAGAAGCAGAGGGTGAAGTTGTTACTGGGAGAAAACCTACATAAATCCTCTAGCCTCAGGTGTTTGTTTTTTGGTGGTACTGGGAAATGAACCCAGAGGCATTCTACCTCCAAGCTACATTCCCAGACCAATTTTATTTCTTATTTGGAAACAGGGTCTCAGTAGGTTGCTGAGGGCCTCGCTGAGTTACCGAGGCTGGCTTGGAACCTGTGATCCTCCTTGTCTCAGCCTCCCAAGTACTAGGATAACAAGTGTGCACCACCACACCCAGCTTCTAACCTCACTTATTTGTAGTGAACTTTTGGAGGTCACACAGCAGAGCAGTACGTACTGGCCTCCTGGGAGCTCTACTGTGGTCACTCCGTGGCGGAGGGCTATGAGGATCACAGGTGCCCAGCTTACTTTCCAGGGCCTCGAAGGCCGCCTACGCTGAACACACCAACCTCTCTCCTGGGCTGTGGATGCTGGCGAGGGACCGGATGGGAGCCTGTCCCCTCTGCTGCCTTAGCTCTGGGTCACTCTACCCGGCTCTGCACGCCGACACACTGGTGTGAGCTTTCTTCCACCCACCCATGTCTTTTCAGCAGCCACAGCAGTCCTTACGCCCTGTCATAAGGTCCAGATGGAGCCACAAAGCCAGGATGTTTGTGCAGCACAACGGTGCAAGGAGAGAAAGGTCTCGGGAGCTGTGCCCTGGCCAGTGGAAAGTAGCCCGTCGTGACTGCATTCGTCAGTTGTCATTGCTGTGACCAAATACCTGAGAGCAGCAACACACGAAGAGGAAAGACTTCGTGTGGCTCATGGTTTCGGTCCACGGTCGGCTGGCTCTACCATTTCTGGGCCTGCGTGGAGGCAGAGCTGCAGAGGAAGGCGTGGGGGAGGGAAGAAGCCACTCACCTCACGGCTATAGGGAATGGGGGGGGGAGGGGGAGGAAGGGAAGGGGAAGGGGGAGGGGGAGGAAGGGGCAGGGACAAGATACGGTTCCCAAGGGCATATTCCCAAGAACCCACTCCTTCAACTCCCGAGAATGCTACCAAATTGTTAACCCAGTGATGCGGTCAGAGCCCTCACGACCCAGGCTCTCCTCCAAAGCCGCACCTCTAAACGTGGCCACATGGGCCCAAGCCTTCCACACCTGAGTCTTGGGAGGCGCTTTGCATCCAAACCCTAACACCAGCAGATCAATACAAGCTCACACTCCCTTGTTCGGCGTGCAGCCGGTACCTCAGTCGGCGCTGTCTCCCTTCGCGGAAGCCGGGTTAAAGCCTTGCCTGTGTATTTGTGCTCGCTCGACTCCATTTGGCATCTAGTGTCACGGAGTCAAAAGTTCCAATCTCTGTCACCAGTGTTCCTGTGATATGTCCTTCCTCGAGGATACAATTTTACGTTACAATAAAAAAAGCTATACTGGTAACTAAAAACACAGACAACTTAAACAAGTGTGAGGACTGATCTGTGAGGAATTCTGAGATGGCCTAAACTTAGTTACCAGGAGGAGCACGGAGGGGCAGCGGGATGGGGAAGGTAATCATTCAACAGCAAGACCAGGTCATCTTCCTGAATGCACGCTAGAACCTTACATCAGATCAGATCAAAACCCACCATCACCCCCGACCAATGCGGAAAGAAGCGACAGTCACTTCTCCTATGCCCTCCTACCCTTGGGGTCGCTCTGCTCCCCAACCCCTCTTATCTAGCCCTTGTGGGTTCAATGCCGAAAGCTTATAGTTCCTTCTCCAAATTTTCATTCAAAAAATACTCCAGAGGAGAGTGGGCCCGGCCCTCAACCGTGCCGTGGCTGGCCCCTCCAGCGTCGCCACTCTGAAGAGAGTGGTGCAGCAGCGCGGGCTGGAAGGCCAGGCTCCACCGTGTGAAGGCCTCTCAGGCAGCTGCAGGCTTGACACTGTTCTGCCTGCAGAGCGCCCAGCAGGATCCCCTGCTAACTGGAGTATCTTCAAGTACAAATCCCTTCACACCCCAGTCTGTTCCTTCTTGTAGTCAAGTGAATCTTTCAGAGCTTTCCCCCAAACCACTCTCACGAACCAGGAAATATTCAAGAGAACTAGCCAAGTGTGGTGGAGCAGGCTTGAAATCTTAGAACTTGGGAGGCTGAGACAGGAGGATTGCAGGTTCACGGCCAACCTCAGCAACTTAGTGAGGCCCTCAGCAACTTAGTGAGAACCTGTTTCAATATAAAAAAAACAAGCAAAACAAAAACATAGGGCTGGAGGTGTGGCTTGGAGGTAGAATGCCCCTGGGTTCAATCCCCAGTATCAAAATAAATAATATAAAATAAAATTCAAGATAACTAAATTTGCAGCCTGTAAAAAAGCTTCCTTTTAACACACGTGTCATAATATTTGAACTTCTACTTTTGTCAGTCCTTAACATCTACCTCTGAATTTTCATGAATTTCTATTTCACAAGGGTAATTATTTTCTAGACACTGGCAGCACACACTATGAAATACTTAGTATGAGTCAGGTGCAGTGGAGTGCACCTGTAGTCGCAGCTACTCAGGCCACAGAGCCCAGGAGGAGGATGCCAGCCTGGGCAACACAGTGAGAACCTGTCAAGAGAAGAGAAGAAAAGAGGAGAGGAGAGGAGAGGAGAGGGGAGGAGAGAGGACAAGATGAGACCCTTAGCGTGGCTTATGGAAACTGTGCGAACCTGGCTCAGGACCTGGTCCTTTTTCTGGCCAGCACTTTAAGAGTTCAGGAGACCCCTGTATTTCAGAGATCCTTTGATCTCAAGAGTCTGGTTTAGATAGGTGGAGAATTGTAGCGTGAGGATCCCTCCAATCTTCACTTTTTGTGAAAGACTTTGAGATTGGTCAAAAAGATGATTGGATGTAAGCCGGGCGTGGTGGCACACGCTTGTAATCCCAGCATTCGGGAGGCTAAGACCGGAGGATCCGGGTTCAGCTACCTAGTGAGGCACTCTGCAACTTAGTGAGACCCGGTTTCAAAATAAAGAATAAAAAATAGGACTGGGGGTATAGCTCGGAGGTAGAATGCCCCTGAGTTCAATCCCCAGTACCGCAAAAAAAAAAAAAAAAAAAAAAAAAAAAAAAAAAAAA
>PVLC010001815.1:0-43784 GCA_004027655.1 Graphiurus murinus | reverse complement strand
GAATCTTAAAATGGCTCTGACTAGGGGTTGATCTAGCATCCTCAACAAAGAACAATAAATCTGTAGACAAGTTTTAGGCCTCCAAGGGCAGCAACACGGGAAGGTTTACATCCCAGAGGAAACTAATAGAGTAAGGATGGTGCAGATTCCTCTGGTACCTTCTTCGAGCTAATGAGTCTAGAATCCCCAATAAAGGAGAATTAAACCTGCAAACGTAGACAATTAGAGTGGCTGCTTAACATCCTGGTGTTACCAAAGATAACCATCCTTTTTTTCTCTCAATATATTTAAAAAGAACCGAATGCTGACGGGAGACCAACATCTTCATGGAATCACTCATCAGGAGACAGCAGGCCCCTAAAAGTCTGACTGAACATGTAAGTACCATTTTGAATATATAGATGGAAAAGATACAACCTCAAAAATGTAAACTTTTAAAGCTGGAATTTTGACAAATGAATGCAGCTCTTACTTCTAAAAGACTAGCTGATATGAAAAGTTTCTGGGAAGCCCTGTACAGTGGTCCACAGCTGTCTCTCAGCTGTGGGAGGCTGAGGCAGGAGGATGGAAAAGTTCAAGGCCAGGCTGGGCGGCTTAAGGGAGACCCTGTCTCAAAAAATGAAAAGAGCTCAGAGGTGGAGCGCCCCTGGGTTCGATCCCCAGTACCACAAAACAAAACAAAACAAAGGTTTCTGGGAGCAAGAAGAGTGGAACACGATGGCTTGCAGAGTCTGAGAGATCCCTTAGCTGTCACTGTTGCCGTCACCAATCTTACAACTTCGGTACCACTTTAACCCCAAACGCGAATGAAACACCTACTACCCAGCCCAGAAAAGTGTCCCGAATAAGATAGAGAACTCAAAGGAACAAAACACATGTTTCTACCTTCAAAGCCGCGGGCCTTATCGGCTGGAAGGGTTGGCAGCGCCCGGGCGTGCAGTTTCTAGCAGGAGCTGGAGACCCAGCGGGCCCCCCGGAGTCCGGCCCCATCCCGTCCAGGGCGCTTCCTCTGGATCCAGGTGCTTCCAGGCTCAGTCCTTTCCACCCCGGTCCTTGACTTCCCCCATGCCAGTTTTCATCCTTGCCCTCTGCCCGGGCCGCACGGAAGCAGCGCGCCGCCCAGTCTGTCCCCTCGGCCGGGCAGGGACTGTCGTTTGCCAGCGCGACGGCGCGGCTTGGACCTCGCGGCGGCCCGTAGCCCCCATCCCTTCTCTCCGGGGCCTCGGGCTAGAGGGAGCTCTTTATTTAAGCGAGGGGTCCTGCGACTGAGCGCTGCCTTTCCTCTCGGACCTGCCAGTGTTTTTTAAGCCCCTCGGTCCCGGAGGGATCGCAGCCGTCCCCGCCACCCCTCTCCCCCAGCGCGAGCGGCGCGGCCGGAAGTGCGCGCGCGGCGCCCTGACCTCGCCGCTCCACTTCCGGGGTCACGCCGCCCCGCTCTCCAGGCTGGGCTCGGGGCTCCAGCGTCTGCTCGGCGGGCGCCTCGCTGCGATCGGCCCGGCCGGACCGAGCCCAGCCGAGCCGAGGGCCCGCTCCGGCCCGGCCATGAGCGCGGCTGCATGATGCGGCCCTGGCTCGGCCGCCGCCGCAGGCCGGGAGGAGCCGCCGCGCGGGCCACCCCGCCCGGGCCTCGGGTGAGTCGAGCGGGGCCGCCGGGTGCTGTCCGCCCCGCGCCGCCCTCCCTGCACCTGCCGCTCCTCTGCGGGCTCCCGGGCTCCCCGGCGCACTCCCGCGCCCACCCGCCTGCCCGCCCTTCCAGGTGCCTCCTGGTCACTCGCAGGTGATCCCGCAGGCGCGGGCCCGGGTTGCATCCCCAGCTTTATCCCTGACCTTGGGTGTGACTCCCGGCGGTCCGAGGCACGACTTCCCCTCTGTGGCTAATGACGGGTTGTTGTTATAGTGTGTTGTAACCCCTTCCGTCAGCTGTAAAGAGTTCTTTATAGGCATGCATTACAATGGGCTTTCCTCCAATTCACTGTTCTCTGTCTCTAAAACGTTTCTTATTCTTTGCTCACCTTTCTCCTTATTCTACCTCTCGCCCTCTGCCAAAGATCTTTGTTGGGTATCTGGGAGCATCGGATCAGCCTTCAGGGTAGTAAGGTTAATCTCCCTTGAGCTGTCATTACTTCTAGGACTAAGTCCTTTTCAGCTGGTGAATAGACACATTTTATGAGCTTGTGAACAAGAGTTTATTATGGCAGTGCAATTGGAGTAGCAGGAACTGTTCATGCAGGCGTCTGCACTGTAGCTTCTTTTACTGTTCTGGGCTATTCATGGTGCTGTCCAAAGCCCGGAGGAGGTGTTTTCTCTCTGCTTAGTGTATATACTTCAACACAAATGTGTTTGTCTATTTTCCTGTTACTGTCTCTGATGTTAGCCAAGTTGATATTTCCTCCTAAACTCCCATCTCACAGGTGATGACTCTGATCTTTTTAATGTTTTTCAACTTTTACTTGCCTGAAGTCACCTTTTAAAAAGTCACTTTAAACTGGGTGTGGTGGCACACCTCTGTAATCCCAGTATGTGGGAGGTTGAGACACAAGACTCCCAGGTTGTAAACCAGCATCAGCAACCTAGTGAGACCCTGTTTCAAACCAAAAAAATAAAAAAAGGGAGGGACTGGGGGTTTAGCTCAGAGGCAAAATGCCCCTGGGTTCAATTCCCTGTAAAACACACACACACACACACACACACACACACACACACACACACACATGTCACCTTAGTAAATTTGCTTATTAGGAAGTTAGATCTTGGTTAAAGGGAAAGGCTCTTGGAATATTTGAAAAAATGGAATGGGACAGATGTAACTAAATATCATTTTTTCAGCATTCTGGAAAATAGGAGGATTATGATTATTGAAACAGTTTGGCTGGTGTGCATTCTGGACTTAGGTTGGTTCACTGAGGAGAGTTGGAGAACAAGAATGGATGAAAAGCTAATTGACTACGGGATCCATTCAGCAGTTGGACTCTCTGTTACCAGTGGTGTAGAGCCTTCCTGGCATGACAAGTTAATGAATTGGGACTTTATAGCTCTGCTAAGAAAGGTACTGTAAAAGCAGACCACTTCAAGAATGGAAAAGTATTAGTATGAATAGAGTGGCCCTCAGCAAGAGAGCAAGAGCTAAGTAAACCTTGTATAAAAAGAATCTTGAGCTGGTCGATGGCACACGCAATAATCCCAATATTTGGGAGGGTGACACAGGAGGATTGCAGGTATGAAGCCAGCCTTGGTAATTTAGCAAGGTTCTCAGCAACATTTGCAATAAAAAATAAAATAGGGCTGGTGATGTAGCTCAGAGGTAGAATGCCCCTTCAGTCCCCAGCACCACAAAACAAACAAATAAACAAACAAAAACTTGATTTGGTCAAAATATGGACATAGTTTTGTTTCAGTGCTAGGAATTGAACCCAGGAGTGCTGTTTACCACTGACTTACACCCCCAGCCCTTTTTATTTTTTTCATTTTTTAATTTTTTTCGGTACTGGGGATTGAACCCAGTGGCATTCTGCCTCTGAGCTATACCCCCAGTCCTATTTTTTATTCTTTATTTTGAAACAAGGCCTCACTAAGTAGCTGAGGCTGGCCGGGAACCTGGATCCTCCATTTCAGCCTCCCAAGGACTGTGATTACAATCGTGCGCCACCACCCCCCGCTCCTTTTTATTTTTTATTTTGAGACAAAGTCTAGTTAGGTTGCCCAGGCTAGCCTTGAATTTCGGATCCTCCTGCTTCAACCTCCTGAGTTACTCGAATTACAGATGTAATTCCAATGCGCCCAGCCATATTTTACATTTTTACTGACATTATTACTTCCTGGCATGTACTCCTGTGGTGTAAATAATATGATCTCTATTTGAAATAAATTGACATTCAACATTAATGTTTGGGATACATTGAAAGTAGTTTTCCTGATGACCCATAGAACTCCCCAGCTCCACTCTCTGCTGAATGGCTAGACAGGATAATTTTGCTAAAGCAAAAGTCACTTTGTTAGTCTTTGGTGTGGCCAGACCCCACCCTGAATCTTGTTAGCCTGGGACAAAGGCCAGTTCTCTTATGGGGTAAGGTTAAATTCTTTACAACATCCTTTCTTTCCTGGACCCTTCCTACTTGAAAATATGCTTCTTTGCTTTGCCAGTGATTACTGACTGTCGTTTCTAGATTGTGAAGAAGACAGAGACCACTGGAAAAGCTCTCTCAACCTGCATTCCCTTCTATCTTCCTTTCTCTGAAAGCCAGGTCTGGTGGCTTGCACCTGTAGTCCTAACTACTTGGGAGGCTGGGCTGGAAGGATCCCTTGAGCCCAGGAATTCAGCCTGGGGTGGACTAGGTTGGCAAAGGTTGGAGCCCCGACCAGCCTAGTGAGACCCAGTATCTTAAAAGGAAATGAAAGTTAAAATGTCTCTGACTGTGAGGAACAAGTCCTTGCTTCCCAAGGCTAATGCTGGGTCTGCCATGGGCTGTACACCATGGAACTGAATTATCGTGGGCCATCACTTGCCTCTTTATAACCATCTCCAAGCATATTCTTGTATTGCTAATCTTAGCCCTGTTTGCTAAGTCTTGTGTGTGTGTGCATGTGTGGTATTGGGGATTGAACTCAGAGGCATTCTACCTCTCAGCTATACCCACAGGCCTTTTTAATTTTCTTCTATTTGTTTTTGAAAGTGTCTCACTAGGTTGCTGAGAGTCTCACTAAGTTGCTGAGGCTGGTCTTGAACGTGTGATCCTTCTGTCTCAGCCTCCTCAGTTCTGGAATCACAGGTGTATGCCACCACACCTGGCCTGTGAAGTCTATTCTTGAAAAGCATTCAATAGAATCCTGTTACTCTCTAACAAAATCCAGGCTCCTGATGGGGCTAAGATAATGCCTTATATTGGTACAACATCTTGCAGTTTTGAAAACACTTGTGCTCTTCTAAGGTGTCTTAGAGGTAGTGGGCACTTGAAAATTGTCTGATGAGTGAATAGCTTGGCAAGGCAGAGAGAGAGTGAAAGTGGATTCTAACTGGAGGACAAGCGGGAGCACAAGCACAGAGGTGGGTCATTTTGGCAAAGGGAACCAGCGTGGACCCGGTGTGGAGGAGGAGGGGAGGACTGCACCTGGAGGTCCCGATTCAGCAGAGCACTGCTAGAAGGTTTGGGACCCAGCTGGTCTTAGAACCTGGGCTGTAATTTTCAACTCTAACTCTGCACTCGTGTAGTGTTGTGGAGCCTTGTGACCTGAGGAGAGGTTTGGCAGGCGTGCAAGCCGGGCACGAGGGCTGCCAGGACACGGGCTGTGGAGAGGGGATAAGGAAGGATGGACGCAGCCCCAGCGAGAAGCATCCTCGGGCACGCTAGAGCCAAGTAGAGGAGCTGGGCCTGGAGGCACAAGATGCTCTTGATTCCGAGAGAGGCCAGCTCTGTGCCAGGCGGGTGGCCTGGTTTGTGGGGGTGAGAGGGGTAGTCAGCTGAGAAGTGCCGGTCTCCCTCCACACACGCTTGTGCAGTGTTGTGGAGCGTCTGGAGTTCTCAGCGGTCCATGGCTCCCCAGTTCCGTGGACTCCGGCAGCCTGCTCTCCTCCAGCCCCGTGCTCTGTGGGGCAGAGCCATGGGAGCTGAGCGAAGTGCCTGACTCCAGGACTCAGCTCCTCGTCTGCACAGGAGCCAACAGTGCGGCGTCTTGGTGGTGTGGGGGTTAGCGTGACTGTGTTTAAAGCTTCTGACCCACCGTGGGTGCCAGTGAGTCCCTCCTCTCGCGACTTGGAACCAAGAGCTCAGTCGGTCATTAGCATGTCAAATTTTCATGGTATTTATTTTGCATTTTGGTGACTCTAATATTATCAAAGGTCATTTCACATTAAATAAGGAAACCCTATTTCAGAAGATAGGGAAAGAGGTTGAGAACTCTTCTGGTTCAGGACAGGACATTAGCAATTTGGAAGTCGGGGCGCAGCGGCACATGCCTATAATCCTAGCTCCTGGGAGACTGATACAGGAGGATCTTAGGTTGGAGGCCAGTGTGTGTAACTTAGGGAGACCTTGTTTCGATAAAACATAAAAACGGAGGGCAGGGCGTGTAGCTCAGAGTAGAATGCCCCTGGGCTCAATTCATAGGAAAGAAAGAAAGGGAGAGAGTGGGAAAGATCAGAGTTGGAAGAATTGGTCTAGGGTGCTTATTTCGGGATTTAGAGTTCTTGAGGGTCTGTTTACTGTGTTGGTTTTTTTTTTATTTTTTTTATTTTTTATTTTTTGCGGTACTGGGGGTTGAACTCAGGGGCGTTCCACCTCCGAGCTGTACCCCCAAGCCCTATTTTTTATTCTTTATTTTGAAACCGAGTCTCACTAAGTTGCGGAGTGCCTCACTAGGTAGCTGAGGCTGGCCTCGAACCCAGATCCTCCGGTCTCAGCCTCCCGAATGCTGGGATTACAAGCGTGCGCCACCACGCCTGGCTTTACTGTGTTGGGTTTTTAAAAAAGAAATAGCTGCTCCGTTTGACTCCACGTTGGGTTCTGGCTCCAGAGTGGGATAAACAAGGAAGGCCGGTGCCTGCAAGCGCTCTGAGCAGCCCGGTGCTCTAGGTGAGACCCACACACGTGTTTCTGGACCTGAAACAGGTTCCCTCCAAGTGTGGCGCTCTCTCGACCCCGCTTGCCCAGGGCTCCCTGGCCCTCTCGAGCCGCGTCCCACGCCCGACCCACTCTCCATCTCCGTGGTGCTCCCATTCCTTTCTGCCCCTCTTTGTCTTGTCTCCTGCCCTCCCACTCATTCGTGCAGCACATGTCGTGGTCGGCGTGCTGGGAAGGGCCACTCGCTGAGGTGGTGACGGAGGGGCCAGGCGGCCAGCTGGAAGGATGGTGGGAAGTGAGGCCCGAGCGAGCACCAGAGGAGGCGGGCTCTGCCCTCCCCTGCGTGGTTTAGACATGGGAGGGACGAGATCCGTCTCACCACTGCCTGTAGAAACAGGACCAGCAGGAGGTGATGCAGGTCCCCACAGGCGAGTGCGCGCGGCACCTGGATGTGAGCAGGTGGGCAGGAGGAGGAGAGGTCAGATCTGGAGGGAGAGCCCAGGCTCCCTCACTCGCTCGCTGTGAAGTCGGCTGAGAAGGATCAAGGAGGAAACTAAGGTGTGGCTCGTGAGAGGGAAGCCCCCGCACACCCCCAGAGGCTGGCTTCCCTCCCCACTCTACCCCCTGCTTCCTTGTTTGAGTTCTCTGTTGGCCAGCTTTGTGATCTGCAGGGTGCAAGCACCGGGTGCAGTGTTTTAATATTTTAACATAAAAGACCTTTCTAGGAAGATGAAGTAAGGTTACTGTTGGCAGGATGGATTGTGTGCCAGTGTACTGTTGACACAAGGCTTTAGTTAGGTTAATATTCTGGGGGGGTGTTTCTTAAAGTTCAATTGTGTGTGTGTGTGTGTGTGTGTGTGTGTGTGTGTGTGTGTGTGTTTTAGAGTCACTACTTTAAGGAAAAAGTAGTGGTTTAGGACAGGTAAATGGTTCCCGATTGCAGGTTGATGGAAACACAGTTTCAGCAGAGGCACCGTAGCAGATTACCTGAACACCACAATTGTTTACCGAGCTGAGCTGGGTTTTGGCTGAGCTGGGCGGGGGACGTGCCAGGCCCTGTCTCCTTAGGTGCCTCTCAGCGCTCATCCTGCGTACCTCTTGTTGTTGGGGAGCACCGGTCAGGTATGCTGTAGGATGCTGGTGCCCATCAGCTCTCCACTGCACAGAATGCCCGAGAAATCGACCTCGAGGAGGAGCGCTTAGTTTGGGTCGCCGTGCCCCAGGTTTCAGTCCATAGTTTGGCCCCTGGCTGTGGGCTTGTTCTGAGGCGGAGTGTCATGGTAGCGAGCGTGTGGTGGCTGCTGGGAAGAAGAGAACGAGAGAAGCCAGGACCCGGTGTCCCCACAAGCGCACATGTGCAGTGGGTTGCTTTCTCCACCAGGCCCGCCTCGTGAAGGCCCTCCCGGCCGCGCCAGGCCTTCAGCACGGGGCCTGCGGGGACCCTCGTGGGCTTCTGGAGGCATCGTCCGGGGTCTGCTATGTCCTGCCCTCAGCCTCTAGCGTGGCATGGCCGGTCGTAGCACATGCACCGGGGGGGCCTGCGTGGAGCAACTCGGAGCTCACTGTCTAGCCGTCACTTGGGGTGGGCACTGAAATCCCAGGGTGCAAGCAAGCTCCTCTATCAAATAAGGAGGACTGCTGTTAGCATTAATTTCCTCTCCTACATGAGAGAGGACATTTTTAAAAAAGATTTTTCCTTCCACTTTTCCCTCTAGCTAGATGGCTGTCACTTAGCTGTGGTTTAAAAATTGTGCTTGCCTAGCGCGCATGGGATCCTGGGTCCCATCCTGCCATCAGTGATTTTACCACCAGTCTCCGAGCCTCTTCACACTTTCCTGAAGCGTAGGCAGGGGTGTCTGGTGACTCAACTGTCCTTGTCTTTTGGGTGGGTGACTGTTCTCCCTCCTTCCTGCTCGCCTTAACACCTGCCCGCCCCGCTCCTTCCCTCCCTCCCAGGGCCCCAGGTGCCAGTCTCACACCTGTATGTGGTGAGCTCAGCCCTTCAGACTCTGCCTGACACCTCTGCTGGGCCCCTCGTTCCAAGTCAGAGTCCCCTCCCCGATCCAATTCCGTGCGCCCCCCACTCTCCTGCTCTGTGGCTGCCGTCCTCCCACTGGTCACTGTACAGTGGGTCTCCCTGCCCCTCGCCTTCTCCCTGTCATCTCTGCTTTGGGTGGTGGGCACCAGTGTGCTCCTGGTGCCACTCTCTCTGCCAACCTCAACTCGCCTCCTTGCCAGTTATCTCTACACCACGAGTCTACCCGCCGGAGTCCAGGTGCCTCCTACGCCTGCAGAACGAGGGCCACAACCGCAGACCCCAAGCATGGCGTGCAGAGCGCCTGGCCCTGGCCTCCGGACACGGCTCCCTCTGACAGCCTGGGCCTCTCCCTCCTCCCCGCCGTGCTCCCCTCCTCCTCTGTGCTCTCTCCCCTTCTCTCCTGTCCAAGCCTTCTTCCTCAAGCTCTTCCTTATCGATGCTTTCTCGGATTCCTCCAGACAGAATCAACTGTTGTCATCTCTCTCCAGTCCCACTTGGCTCCTGATTTGGAACGTTTGGCACGTTCTTTGCCAGACTCCTTCTCAGTGGTTCTCCAGCTCTCGGGGTTCAGCTGGAGTCTTGCCACGTGTTCCTGGGCCTTGCATGGAGCCTGGTACCTCGATGTCTCCGCCCTCTGTGCAGGGTCCCTGCTCCCTGTGCCTGCCATAGATTTGCTTCCTCCTGTTTCCGTAGGTCATCTGCGGTTTCGTGAACAGTAAAGCAGTGAGGAGCTTTGATAGCACCGCAAACGCCGAGCTGGGCCAGGCCCCCAGCACAGCAGGGTGGAATCGGCGCCCTGACTCCTTGTAGGAGCCAATTTCAGCCCGATGGTGTCTCTTGCTTATTTATTTTAGTGTGTTCTGTGACATACACTTTCTGCTTATAGCCACGGGAGAAGCGCTCAAGAAACTTGCTTGAAGTAGCAGAGAAAAGTGCACTTGCTTGAAGTAGCAGAGAAAAGTGCGCTAAGCCAGAGCTCCCGCGCACACCTGCAGTAGGGGTGCACTGAGCAGGGGGACAGGCCAGTTCCTTTCACACCTGCCTGGCGTACCTAGGCCAGCCATTTCTTTCCTACTTTGTTTTTCATTGAGGCATGACTGATACACAGTGCATAAAGTATATAGTTTATTGGGTAAAAAAAAAAAAAAGAAAAACAGCTTAGTGAGTTTGCTTGTGACAAGTGGTTGTTCCACCCTCAGGCATGACCACCCACTGAGGACACGACCTTGGGCCTCTCCTTGCTCCTTTCCCCTGTGCTCAAACACCTGTTCTGATTCTTCCAAAATAAATCCGTCTATCTGGTTTTGAGTGTCATACAGGTGGAATCACGCTGCATAAATTCTTCTGTGCCTGCCTTTGTGTGTGTGTGTGTGTGTGTGTGTGTGTGTGTGTGTGTGGTACTGAGGACTGAACCCAGGGCCGTTCTACCACTAAGCTATACCCCCAGCCTTTTTATTATGAGACAGAGTCTCGCTAAGTTGCCCAGGCTGGCCTTGAACTTGCGATCCTCTTACCTCAGCCTCCTGAGTAACTGGGGTTCTGGGTGTATGCCACCACACCGAGCTTAGTTTATTATTTTTGAGATTTATCCACATGTTGGCTGCTTCTTTTGCTCAGAAGTGTGCTGCTGTATGGACATACCAGAGTTTGTCTATTTACTTCTCGGGGAGGGCTCTTGGGTGGTTTCCAGTTGGAGACGCCATGATGTGCCTCTGTGAGAACTTTGTCCAAGCCTTCCATGTTCATCCCTGTTTTTCTTGCGTGCCTAGAAGTGGGCTGCCCAGTCCTCCTGTGGGGTTTGTGTAACTTTGAGACAGCACCAGACTGCTTTCTCTAGTGGCTGTTGTGTTGATTACTCTTTAATTTATGAAGACAATTGGGGATTCATTCTCATTGCAGAAATTCTACTGTAGACCTGTGCCTACAATAGACAGGCCTGTGTTTTGCAAGTGGATTTTAAAGTGCAGCTAGAACAAGCTCATGGGAAAGTAGTTAAAGATATTATTAAGCATTTGAAGTGGCTGGCCATCACATAGATATCTGAACAAAGTTACTACAGACAGGTATAGTACTTAAAAAGTCACTGCTGTGTTTTAAGTAGCTTTAGGATTCCTGGCCACATTGCTTATTGAAAACCTCCGAAGGACTCAGAGCTGGAAGGATACTAGGGAGCCCATGGTGTGTGGGTGTCTGTCAAAGTCCTGGGGCTGAAGACTGCCCCGTGAATGCCAGGGGGACCGATTCCTGAGGTGTCTTGCAGTGTGTGGAGTGGACACGGGCCACCACCAGCAGAGCCTGGCCCTGTGGGGCAGGCCACAGTGTCCAAGGTGCCCGGAGGCAAGAGGATGTTTGCCCGAACACTGCCCCCCACCTGGCTCTTGGTCCTCCCCCGACCCCAGACCCTTTGCCCTCTTCTGGAAACTCCAGCCTTCCGCTGCCCTCGCTGGCCAGGGCCAGGGATCAAGCCCAGGCAGCACTGAAGGGCAGCTCAAGCAGAACAACTTGGGCTGCATTGGAGGTATAGTGGGTAAGAACGGCGGCCAGCGGTGCCATGGAGCCAGAGTTCTGCCCCTGGAAGGGCTGCTGGGACCCCCTTGCTCCTCCTGTGCTTTGGAAGTAGACCTCCCTGGCTGTCCTCTTATTATTTTTATGTACCCGAATCATAAACATGGTGTGTATTTACCTGTAAACATTGTGTAACATTCGCATCATGGCAGACACATCTGTCTCCCCGGATAGCTGCCCTCCTCCTGGTGATCTGATTCTATTTCACATTCTTTCTAAGTTCCCTGGGAGTTTGCTTGCTCTCATTTAATCCTGGTTTTACGATGTTTAAGTTGTACCATTGTTTTTTGGTTTTGCAGTACTAGGGATTGAACCCAAGGGTATTCTACCTCTCAGCTACACCCCCAGCCCTACTTTTTTATTCTTTATTTTGAAAAAATGTCTCACTAAGTGTAACTGAGGCTGTCCGTGAAGCTGCAATCCTATCATCTTAGCCTCCCAAGCACTGGGGTTACAAGTGTGTGCCCCCACACCCGGCGGACATCATATTTTTATGCTTCAATAACCAGGAAGTTCTCAGTGATCCTTTTTTAGGGTAGTCTCTGCTCTTTCATCTGAGAATATTAATTATAACCATGCTTTGCTGGAGTTTTCTTCTCTATACATTGTACCTGCTCTGAATTCCTTCCCCATTTCTTTTTTGGTTTTTTTCTTTCTCATTTTGATAGTTACTTGATGTTATTTACACGAGGTGCTGGACACAAAGCAACCCTCTAAGTAAAGCTGACACCAAGTTTCATTCAGCTATTCTTTTTTTTTTTTTTTTTTTTCTGTACTGGGACTTGGACCCATGGGCATTCTACCTCTGAGCTACAGTCTCTTTTTATTTTTATTTAGCATTTAGAAACAGGGTCTCACTAAGTTTCTGAGGCTGGTCTCAAACTTGCAATCCTCTTGTCTCAACCTCCCAAGTACTGGGATAACAGGCCTGTGCCACCATGCCTGGCTAGCTATTCATATTTTAATAATAGAAGAAAGTATTCATCTCCTACATTGTTCTGCAATCCAGACGTATGTCAACTTGGAAAGCAATGTTTAGGAACAAAGCTGTGACAAGACAGTGAGAATGACAGGCACAGCAGGTGTCACACAGCACCACGCAGTCCTCCCACTGCGGCCAGTGGGAGGCGTCTGTCCCTCAGCCAGCAGCCGGCTCACCTTCGGGATCCCTAGTGTTCTCAACACCTAGGAGAACTTTCCTCCAAAGTGCCCTCCAGTGCTCCTCCTTTCCCAGCCCTGGACCAGATTTATTCACTTACTTACTTTTTATTTGTAGCAACTTACCTTTTTCTCTGTAACTTTGTGTCAACCTGACTGCTTTTTTACACCCCCCCCCCCCCCCGTAACCTTGTGTCAGCTTCACTGTCTTTTTTTCCTCTGTAACTTTGTATCAGCTTGACTGCTTTTTTTCCCCTCTGTAACTTTGTGTCAGCCTCACTGTGGGAGATCCCGAGGAAACAGGTTCCTTGGATGTAGGCTCTGCTCTGCTCTGCAGGGGACAGCTTGGGGCTCCCTGGCTCTGAGCTCTGGGCTGTCTTTCCAGGCCCCTCCAAGCTTCCTTCGTTTTTAGGATGGATCTTTGAGAAGCATGTGGAACCTCCCTGGCGGGCTTCGTCTCAGGGAGGTCTGGCCGGGATCTGACGTTTCTGCTGGGTTCCCCTGCGTCTTGGTGTCTTTATCCCCGTGCACTTGGGCCAGATCAGAGGTTCCAAGAGGATTCCTGTGCCCTCCAACCGCCAGGGTCCCCATGGGTGGAGGTCCAGGGAGGCCATCCGCACGGTCCCTGCTCAGCCCGCAGCTCCTTTGCCTGCCTTGCTCCATGCCCCGGGGGCCTCTGCTCTAACCCAGTGCCCGGCTCCCTGGCTCATCTTTCCTGAAATCCCTTCAGCGAGGCTAGTGAAATGGTTTGCTGATGGTTGAGATAAAAGGTGGCCAGATTTGGCCTGGATTATCCCTGGAGATCTTTCTTAGGGGATTTTGGCTTATGGATTTGTATTTAACACTGAAGCTAACAGAGTGGGAGGGTAAATAGACAGATGTAAAGTACAGTCTGGCGCGGTGGCATGGCGCCAGTCCCAGCTTCTTAGGAGGCTGAGGCGGGAGGGCTGCTTGAGCCCCCACGAGTTCAAGAAGAGCTTGGCTAACAGCAAGACCCTCATTTCAGAAAAAAATAAAACAACCTAATAACTTAATTCCCACAATGGCCAGTCGTTTACTGGTAATCAAAACTTAGCAGTGGCCTCATAGTTAGATAGTTCCAAGTGACAGACGTCATGGGTAAAATGTTAGACTGTATAGAGGCCCAGATTTGGTCAGCCCTAGGAAAGGTTGCCCGCTTTTCTGTCCTCTGTCACCTTCCTAGTCCATTTGCTGTCTTTCAGATCCCGTCACCCACGACAGCATGCTCCTGAAGACCCCGAAGACGGCACAAGATGTCCAAGTAACGTCGGGAGGCAGCCTGTGAGGTGGGAGCCGGCAGCGGTGTGGCGGGTGGGTCATGGTGGTCCTGACAGCCGACTCGCTGTGGCCTGCGGGCGGGGACAGTGCGCTTGGTCCCCAGCAGGGGGAAGGCGGCAAGCTCTCACCCTGGGCTCGCCTCGCCGCCTTTCCTGAGAGGAGCGCGGCTTTGGGCCGGATCCTAAACGACTGGCCGGTGTTGAAGGATGAGGGACAAAACCATCTCGAGTATAAACGAGATGGTTTTGCTTGCCAGGTCGTCCCCTTGAATAATGGAGATGTGCGGCGCTGCTTTCGGTGTTCTGGGAAGCGGGGCTTAGTCACTCAGGATAAAGAACTTTACCAGCCTGAGACAGAGGTTCCAGTGTGCGGACAAAATCCCATCGACCAGTGAAGTGGGAAGCGGTGATGCGACACGTCTGTTTGTGTCCGTCGGTCACTGTGTGCTGCCTCCAGGCCTCCCAGAAGGGGTCCAGGGTGATGAGGTCGATAGTGACCAGGGGCTGTGGCTGTGGGTGGAGCACCTGCCCAGCAAGGGTGAGGCCCTGTTCAGTCCCCAGCACCACAGAACAAAGCAAAACCAGGGACTTTGGCATCTGATGTAGCGTAGGACGTGCCCGGCTCCTAGTGGGTGCACGTTTCAGTATGGCATCTCCGGGTGTGGGCTACGAGCTCTCCTGGTCCCAGGACTTCTGAGCCAGCTCAGCGTACAGGAACCATTTCCTCCTGTCCTCCCTCCCTTCCTGTTACGCTGGGGGTGTCCATAAGTGACTCAGCGGATGCTATGCCCTTGTTAAAGAGAACTGAAACCTTGCTGTGTCCATCAACAGCTTGAGAACAAACTGCTTTTTGGCTCTCGGATTGTCTTCCTGTTGATGTCCAGTGCATTGTACAGATTTGCCACTAGACACTCGTGCCTCACGTGTCCTCACACACACTTCTAGGGATGTCTGCCCAGAGCCAGGGTTAGGTGTCTTTGTGGGTGCATGCCTTACACAGATGCCCTGCCATCTGCACCCCAGTAAGGGCAGCCACCTCGGGCTGTGTCCCATTCTCAGGCCTCCGCCAGAAGGCTCGGGAGTCAGCTCGGGCGACAGCTTCTGCACCTGCGAGACTCGGGGGGTCCTGCTGTGTGGGCAGAACTCGGACTGCGCCAGCGCTGTGCTCTGACTAAAGCAGGGCTTGAGCGTGCACTGCTCGTAAACAGACCCCTTTCCTGTGGAACGTGTCCCTTTGAGAAGGAACCAGAGGACTTGGGTCCTTGACGTGCCTGGTCCCAGCGTCGTGGCTCCCCGCGAAGCTGTGTGGAAGTCCCCAGGAGACTCTGAGTCTGAGGGAGGCCCTTTGCTTCTGTTGTGCAGGCCTGTGAGCAGACAGCCCTGCTCAGAGCCAGGCCCGGTCACGGGGAGGGGGCGGCACACAGGGGGCAGCTGCACGGGCTCCACTGTAGACGAGGCCCAGGCCTGGAAGCACGGCTGGCAGGAGGGCCCTGACAGCCCGAGAGAGGGAGAGAAGCCTCCAGATCCTTCCTCGGCCCCCACAGAACTAGGCATAGGTAGCGGTCGGCAGACATGACTGCTGCTGTCCGCAGGTGCCCACGTCTGACGTTCAGAGGCCAGGGTGTGGGGACAGTCCCTGCCAAGCTGCTTACAGGGTGCTGAGCAGAAGTGTCTCCCCCAGGCACCAGCCGAAAGGAAGGCGGGGAGGCCCGTGCAGACCCTGTGGCCTTTAGTTTCCTCCTTTCCACTTAAAAAGGCCCAGAGGTCCTGCCTGGTTCAAGAGTCGGGGCACGTCGCCGACTCTCTCGTGCTGGCCAACAAGGCAAAGTTTGGAGCACGAGGTCTCTTGAACAAGTGCAATTAGTGAGCGATTTCAGAATCACCTTGAGAAGGAAAGGCCTGCCCAAGTCTGAAAGCTGCTGTTCACCAAGAGCTTTTTGGTTTTTGCTTTTAAAAGACACTGGGGATTGAACCCAGAGCCTCGTGTACGCCAAGCTAGTGCTAAGCAGGTGCCCACCACCAGGCTGCCGCCCCAGCCCCCCGGAGCGTCTTTACCTCTCCTGCCGCTCTCTCGCTCTGCCTGTTGAGCAGACGAGCCATGATCCTGCTCTGGAGCGTGCTGATCCGCTCCGTATGACGCCTGCCTCGGTCTCCCCCCGTCAGAAGGCTAACAAAGCCGGCCAGACCCTCCCTGTGCTCCATGTTTGTCACGAGTGCTTCCACCTCCAAAGCAAACACGATAAGGGAAGGTCATGCATTTAAAGAATTGGTCGGAACAGTTACCGCCAGGAGAAGTGCCAGGTTTTTCTTAGTTTCTTTGGACCCCAGGTGTTCTTGGAAATCAGACACCATAGGAAACGGGGAAGGGTCTCAAAAGAATGTCTTAGAAAAGAATGGATCAGTAAATGGAGGAGATCTTGGGAAGGTGAAGGGCATTCTAGAAATAGGGCATGAGCCTGCCATGATCACAGAGTTAACAGGAGGGGGAGAAGAATAAACAGAAAGTGGTGGAGAAAAGCGGAGCAGGAGCCGTGCGCTCGGGGACAGGCACCAGCATGCAAGGGAGGGAACAGCCGTCCGTCGCCATCGTCCTTCCCCTGGGCTGCAGGCCACGTCCACGCTGAGCCTCTGCTCGAACGCACCATGGGTAAACCGCCGCACGCATGGACAGGTGGGGCTGGCGGGGCTGCGGCAGCTGCGGCGCCCGTGACAGGGTCCTGTCTGCTCTGCTGGGGAGCCTGGGTGCTCTGAATTTGCATGTAGCTCCTCCTTTTCTTTATCTTTGTATGTGGTGAGGTGAGTTTGTTGTGTTGTACCTGGTGACACAGGCAATGAGGTGACAGATGTGAAAATTCATCTGTTGTTTTTTTTTTTCTTTTTTTGTGGTACTGGGGATTGAATTTGGGGGCAGTCTACCTCTGAGCTAACCCCCGGCCCTATTTTATTATTATTTTTTTAAATTTTGAAATGGTCTCCCTGAGTTGCTGAGAGTCTTGCTAAGTTGCTGAGGCTGGCTGCGAACCTGGGATCTTCCCGTCTCAGCCTCCCAAGTACTGGGATTACAAGCGTGTGCCACCGCGCCTGGCAAGAGCCATCTATTAACAGCAATGTTTTACGTTCTTTCTGCTGTGTGTACTTAGGCTTGCTTGTAAAGTGGCCAAGAACGAACTGAACCTTCCCGTGTAAGGTGCTCCTGGGTCTGCGTGTGTGCACGCGTGCCCCCGGGAGCCTCACCAGCTCTCTCCACCCCTCTCCAGGGCGCGCCGGGGAAACCATGCAGCCATCAGGACACCGGCTCCGGGACGTCGAGCATCACCCTCTCCTGACTGAAAATGACAGCTACGACTCCTCGTCCTCCTCCTCCTCCTCCGAGGCCGACGCGGCAGACAGGGTGTGGTTCATCCGCGACGGCTGCGGCATGGTCTGCGCCGTCATGACCTGGCTCCTGGTCGTCTATGCAGACTTTGTGGTGACGTTCGTCATGCTGCTGCCTTCCAAAGACTTCTGGTACTCCGTGGTGAACGGCGTCATCTTCAACTGCCTGGCTGTCCTCGCCCTGTCGTCGCACCTGAGAACCATGCTCACCGACCCCGTGAGTGGCCGCCGCGGGGTCTTCTGCCAGGCTGGCCCCGGCCGCCACAGACCGCAGAGTGAAGGGCTCTCCTCACGTGGCCCGGGCTTTGATTGGCTCTGGAGGCAGACTGTAGCATTCCCAGGGCTTCCTGGAGTTGAGCGCTGCTTCAGTCAGAGCCAAGCCCCGGTGTATTGATGGGGGGCACCTTCCCTCTGGGCTGAGGGGGGATTATGCTAGAAATTTTTTTTCCCTGTGGTACTAGGGATTGAACTCAGCTCTGCCTCTGAGCTACACTCCAGCCCTTTTTAAAAATGTTTAGAGCCGGTCGTGGTGGCGCACGCTTGTAATCCCAGCATTCGGGAGGCTGAGACCGGAGGATCCAGGTTCGAGGCCAGCCTCAGCTACCTAGTGAGGCCCTCCACAACTTAGTGAGACCCGGTTTCAAAATAAAGAATAAAAAAAAAAAAATAGGGCTGAGGGTATACCTCGGAGGTAGAATGCCCCTGAATTCAATCCCCAGTACCGGGGTGGTCCCCGGAGCAAGCTATAATCCCTGGGTTCCAAATCGGCATCTCTGAAGGAGATAGTGACCCAGCAGGGTCAGATGTCCACGCTGTGCCCCACTCCCACAGCTCCCGTCCTTGCCGCAGCTGGTCCTGTGTGGCCAAACGAGACCTTTTGCGCTGCCCCAGGGCCAGGCAGATGCCCCCATGGGACTCGATGTGATTATCCTAAGCCAGCAGGACCAGGCCGGCCTTGCTGGAGTGGCCCAGGTCCCCTGGGCGTTTGAGGACAGTCGTTGGTTGAAGGAGGGACCGTGGTGACCGGGACAGGCTGTATGTCGGGAAACCCCACTGCCAGAGACAGAGGACTGCCGGGCCCTCGAGGGCAGGCAGCTGTGAGGGGCCGCTCTGTCTGGCCGCAGCCGTTGGCTGAGCACCAACACTAGTCCTGAGGCGGCGGTGGCCGTCTGCCTTCCAGAACAGCAGTGTCCCGTAGCATGTCACCTTTGTCCTTACTGTGCAGAAGTATTGTCTCAGAAATGGAGGCATTGGGAGTTTTAAATCTGGCTCATTTCCTCTTATTGGAGAACTTGTGGCACCTGTTGCCAGGGCAGGTGTGAGCCACATTCCAAGGTTTTATGAAACCGCAGCAGTGTTGAGGAGCTGCTTACTGCTGGGGGAATTGGTTCAAGACTCCCAGTGGTGGTCCGTGAGAACGTGCTTTACTTGCTCTGTCTCGTTGGAGCTTTCGAAGCTCGGAGAGTTGAAGTCTTGCCCTTCTGCACTTCCAGGAGAGGACTGTGAGTGCTGGGAAGCTCGGGCTTCCCAGCCAGGGTGAGGGGCTCGGGTCCTTGATTGGAGGAAGCAGGTCCATGGGTGTTGGGCGGATGGGCTCCTCGCCTTCCCTGCTCGCCCGTAGCTACACCAGGCACCAGCTCCGGCTCCTGGTGGCCCAGGGCCAGCGGGCCTCGCGCTCAGGTCTGTCGCCCCTCCCCGCCTGACCTCCCTCCACAGCACCGCCCAGGGCCTTCCCTCCGCCTGTCCTTGCCCTCGCCCAGGCCCAGCTCCGTGCTTTGTCCCCGTGCCCCTGCACTGCTGCTCCCAACAGCGTGTGTCGTGTGAAGTCCAGGCCCTGGACTGAGAAACACAACGCAGGACCACGTTCCCATCTCCAGGGCTGCTCACCAGGCACTCTGCTGCCTCCTGGACCACTCCTGCGGTCATGCTGTGCACCTCAGATCCCACTCCCTGAGAGTGCGCCCCCCCCCCCCCCCCCCCCCCCCCCCCCCCCCCCCCCCCCCCCCCCCCCCCCCCCCCCCCCCCCCCCCCCCCCCCCCCCCCCCCCCCCCCCCCCCCCCCCCCCCCCCCCCCCCCCCCCCCCCCCCCCCCCAACTGCACACACACACACGGTGGCCCTCGTCCAGGCCTGCCTGCGTCCGGGACCCCGGGCCTTCCTCGCCGCCTCTGGCCAGCCCTCCACCTCTGGATCCTTGCACATTGCTTACCTTTGTCCAGCTCTGCCAGCACGCAGCACGCAGACCAGGGCCGAGACGAGGTCCCACTCGGGGCCACCTGGCCGGACGTGTTCGGGGCAGGGAACTTCAGGCGGGGTCAGGGCGACAGTGTGCAGGTTTGCAAGTGAATGCTGTTGAAGAGCTTGGCAGACGGCCACTGTGTGACAGACTGTAACAACATCTCAGAGTGAGAAAAGCACGTTCTGAGGTGGTTTTTTTGTAACAAGATGGAGTAAGTTCTGAGATGGCTTTTTTTTTTATCTTTTACTCAGGGGCATTCTATCTCTGAGCTACATCCCCAGCCCTATTTTTTATTCTTTATTTTGAAACAGGGTCTCACTAAGTTGTGGAGTGCCTCACTAGGTAGCTGAGGCTGGACTCGAACCCGGATCCTCCGGTCTCAGCCTACCAAATGCTGGGATTACAAGCGTGCGCCACCACGCCTGGCTCTGAGATAATTTTTTTTTTTTTTTTTTTTTGTAACAGCACAAGATCAAGCAGGTTTTGAGATTTTTTTATAACAACATGAGATCAAGCAGGGCCTGAGATGGTTTTTTGTAACGACACAAGATCAAGCGAGTTCTGAGAGTGTTTTTTGTTCGGGGTTCTCAGTGCAGTGGCAGGGGAACCTGAAGGCCCAGATGGACAGGGAGCAGGGCCGCAGGCACCTGGCAGCCCCCTGGCCTCCAGCTGCCTGGAAGCGGGAGTGAACCTTGCCTGTGTGCCAATTTATAAAAAGATAACCCACTTTTTATTTTAACATATATCACCTTAATAACGTATTAAAATAAAATGGCTGGTCCTGCCCAAGTTGGAGCTATTTTTCAAATTTAATGTGCTTTAAGTGGCAGCCACAGCACTAAGAATTGATGATATATAAACTTAAAGATGGATTTCTAAACTCAGTGACTTTTCCCTTCCTTTTCCTCAACGCACATGCGTCCCTGTGCCGCAGGGGGCTGTACCCAAAGGCAACGCGACAAAGGAGTACATGGAGAGCCTGCAGCTGAAGCCGGGCGAGGTCATCTACAAGTGCCCCAAGTGCTGCTGCATCAAGCCGGAGCGCGCCCACCACTGCAGGTGCACCTGACCCCTCCTGCCAGAGGAAGTGACAGGGCCTGCCACCAGGGCTGGCCAGCGTGCACCCAGCGGCCCCGGGCCCAGCCTGGTGGAGTCCAGTGGAAAGCCTGGACGCGCCCTCGCCCCCACTCCCGTCCCTCCAGCCAGACCAGTAGAAGGGTCCGCTACCTGGTGGTGCTGCAGCGTACATGCTAGGTTCTTTTGCATGTATTTGCGAACACCCGTTTTTTATTTTATTTTATTTTTTGCGGTACTGGGGATTGAACTCAGGGACATTCTACCTCCGAGCTATCCCCCCAGCCCTATTTTTTATTCTTTATTTTGAAACCAGGTCTCAGTAAGTTGCAGAGTGCCTCACTAGATAGCTGAGGCTGGCCGAGAACCCGGATCCTCCGGTCTCAGCCTCCTTAATGCTGGGATTACAAGCGTGCGCCACCACGCCTGGCTCACCTGTTTTTTAAAAAGGCTAAACACAGTCCAAGCAGACGTGCACTTTGCGCGCCCTCCTCTGGCGCCTGTCCTGGACGGGCACTGACTTCAGGCGTTGAGGGAAATGGCCTGGGAATGTGTCTCCATTCCTTACAAGGACACTCACTTCTTGAGTGTCAGGATGTACAGGAACTCCTAAAGTGCAGGGACGGGTAAAACCAGCATCTTTCTCCTGGTGGTCAGAATTTGCCAAGATGAACAAAGGAAGATGAGCCCCCACAGGAGAAAACTGACAAAGAGGTTTTAGTCTACTTGGAAAGATTCGTATCCACACAGGGTGGCCAGAGAGTACACACAGATGCCACCGCAGAGACAGTAGATTAGCGGTCGCCTCCGGCTGGGGTGGCAGTGGATGGTAGCTACAGAGGAGTAGAGCGTCCTTTTGGGGTGAGGGGTCTCACAACTCCACCAGTGTAGTAAAAATCACTGTGTTATACCTTTAAATGAGCAAACTATTGTGTAAATAAATTATACCTCAAATCTGTTTAAGATGCTGAAATGGGAACGTTTTGGAAATTATTGGGTTCAACAGGTACAGTGGAAGTCAGGCAGCAAAACTGTCCAGAAACCGGAATTGACAGTTACAGAAAGTCTCCAGAGGTTCAGGTGCTTAGATTGACACAGTTAGCGGATGAGAGCCACTGCTGAAACACAGTTGACGGCAAGTGAAAGGTGGACGTTTTAGTCAGCTCTTTAGCCGCTGTGACAGACCCGTGACAAGCACACCTCAGGAGGAAGGGTTGATTTGGCTCTTGGCCTCGGAGGTTTCAGAGGCCAGTCCAAGGTAGCCGGCTCACAGCAGCAGAGCACTAGGACGTGGTGGGAGAGGACATGGCTGTAGGAAGCAGACAGAGGTGGGAGGGCCAGGGCCGGGTTCATTCTCCAAGGTCACGGCCTCCGCAGTCCACCTCCGAAGCTGGCTGCATTAGCCACATGTGAGGTTTTGGGATGTTTTAAATCTAACCCGTAACAGATGTATTGAATAGTTTGGGAAAAGTACACTGCACCTGTAAGAACAGACGGTGCAGGTGTATACTTGGCCGATTTGAGATGGATATGGGCTGAGTCAGAGTCATTTAAAGGGACCAAGAATTTTTCTTTCCCTGGATGTAAAAGGTCAGTTTGGGGCTTTTGCTGAAATAGACTTATAACCTGGAAGCCCACAAAATCGAGAGCATTACTGATAAATGTGCATGATCTAATTTTACTGGGAGAGTCTGAAAAATTGTGAAGTATACTCATGTAACTGGCTCTGAACCTATCAGTCTGGAGTTTCTTCCTTGGGAGCCGAAGACATTCTGTTCAAATTGAGATTCTAGACATCGAAAGAATGGAGTGAGTGTATCCGATAGATGTTTTCGGCATGCTGTCTTAGGATATGTGCTCCAGTTTCCCCACCTTTGGTTTTACTTGGTTATGTTACTGTGATTTTCCCAGAGCATGAGATATTGAAAATCAAACTCTCCTTTTCAGTATTTGCAAAAGATGTATTCGGAAAATGGATCATCACTGCCCGTGGGTGAACAATTGCGTCGGAGAAAAGAACCAGAGGTTTTTTGTGCTCTTCACTGTAAGTAAGCGTGTGGTCGTAGTCGTTGTATTCAATTGGGGGTTCTTTGACTAAGATCTCGTCTGGAGCAGAGGGCCTCAACATCAGCCTGGCTCCTTCCAGCCTTTACTCCAGGATTCAGGGGACAGTCCTATGCCGGCACGTAGCGGGGGCCGTTGCTTGTGTTGTTTTGGGTTGGAACTTTTCTCCTGGTGTCTTAAATCACCACTGTTAATAGGCTCTTCCTCACAAGTATGTTAGAGCTAACTTCTCTGCTGTTTCTTTTGTTTTTCTTTGTGGTGCTGGGATTGAACTCAGGTGCTCTACTGTTGATCTACACCCCCAGCCCTTTTTATTTTTTATTTTGAGACAGGGTCTCGCTGAGTTGCCCAGGCTGGCCTCAAACTTGCGCTCCTCCTGCCTCAGCCTCCCTGGTGGCGGGATTTCGAGGTGTCCCGGCTCCACTATGTGTATTTCGGTAAAATTCTTTTCTTTGGTCCGAGATGCTCTTGCATAGGCAAATGTCATCTCTGGCCACTTATTCCTCCCCTGCTTTTCCCCATGGAATGAACCGGGTGTAGGGTGGCGTTCACCAGCCTTTGCTCCTGGAAGGCCCTAACCTGTCTCCTTCCCTCTAGATGTACATAGCTCTGTCCTCAGTCCACGCTCTGATTCTCTGCGGGCTGCAGTTCATCTCCTGTGTCCGAGGGCAGTGGACTGGTAAGCTTTCGCTTGTGCGCCCCGTGGAGGGGCCTCAGAGGAAGTCCATTCTCCCATTCTGAAGGAAATCTGCCAATATTTTGGGAATTCATTGAATTTTTAAAGAATAGTGGTTAAGTTTTGCCCCGCCATTTTGCCAGTCTTCTCCTTAGTGGATCAATGACTTCTCCTAGATGCTTTGAGTTGAGCTCTGCATGTTTGGAGGACTAGAGGGAAACTGGTCCTTGTGCCGCTGCCTGGTTGGCCAGTGACCGTTGTTCAGAGCTGTCCCCTTTGCTTGATTTTCGTGAACCCCACAAGTCTCATCAGAGCAGGGCAGCGCAGGGGGCAGCTGGACGCAGGTCACCGCCCCCCCCCCCCCCGGCAGTGGATGGGGAATGGGCTCCTTTGAGGACTGCTAGTGAGTGTAGACACACACGGGCCTCCTGCCTGGCCAAGCACCGTGTCCGTGGAAACCTCAGGGACCGCAGAGCCTCTCGAAGCTGGCGAGGGCCGCCCGCTCCAGCGCCCGCGCAGTGGGTGTGGGATGTCGCTGTCTGCTGCCGCCCAGTCACCCCCCCTTGCTCTCATCCACAGAATGCAGTGGCTTCTCACCTCCAATAACTGTAATCCTGTTGATCTTCCTGTGCCTTGAGGGGCTTCTGTTTTTCGCTTTCACTGCGGTTATGTTTGGCACCCAGATCCACTCCATATGCAACGACGAGACGGTAGGCCCAGCTCCCCGCGGGTGCATGTGTGTGGGCACAGGTCGGGGGGTCTGGCCCAGCTCCCCGCAGGTGCATGTGTGTGGACGCGGGTCGGGGGGTTTGGGCCGGCTCCCCGCGGTGCATGTGTGTGGGCGCGGGTCGGGGGGGTCTGGGCCGGCTCCCCGAGGGTGCATGTGTGTGGGTGCGGGTTGGGGGGTCTGGGCCTGCTCCCCGAGGGTGCATGTGTGTGGAGGCGGGTTGGGGGATCTGGGCCTGCTCCCCGAGGGTGCATGTGTGTGGGTGCGGGTTGGGGGGTCTGGGCCTGCTCCCCGAGGTACAAGTGTGTGGACGCGGGTCAGGGGTCTGGGCCGGCTCCAGAGGCGCCCTGTGCTTGTTTCTGCACAGCGCAGTGCGTCTGTCTCCAGCCTCTGTCTGATCAGAGAGTCAGCAGGGAGAGAGCCAGCCCCCAGCCCCCAGCCCCCAGCGCCCAGTGTAGCTTAGCAACTTCCAGCTTGGCGCTGCAGGGCAAGAGTAGGTGCTTGGTAAATATTTGGGTGGACAAAGAAGTGAGTAAAAGTATTGGTGTGCCGGCACGGAGGCCTGTTGGGGCTGTCTGGGCTGGCTGCCCGGGGTGCAGTGTGACTTGGCCGGCTCTGGGGCTGGTCTGGCCAGATGACTGAATCTGCATGTGCTCAGCGGGTCTGGGGGCCTCGGGGGTCAGAGGCAGGAAGGAGAGCCCCTGTGCCCACCACCTCGGACTCCTTTCCTTGAGGACAAGCAGGCGTCTGAGCCTCGTTACCCGCTCTCCTGGCCCGTGTCTGGCGCGGCGTCCAGGGGCTGCCCCCCACCTGCTCCTCTCTCTGCCTCCAGGAGATCGAGAGACTGAAAAGCGAGAAGCCCACGTGGGAGCGGAGGCTGCGGTGGGAGGGGATGAAGTCCGTCTTCGGGGGTCCCCCCTCACTGCGGTGGATGAACCCCTTTGTCGGCTTCCAGTTCAGGCGACTGCAGACAAGACCCAGGAAGAGCGGCCCGGAGTTCTCCGTGTGAGGCCCTCGTCGGCTGGGACTTGTCTGAGGACTTTTAGTTGCAGACTCGGGTCCGAAAGGGAACCGGCCATTGCCGGGCACCCATGGCCAGTGGGCACATGGGACAGGAGCCGCCGCCTGCCGTGGCAGCATTGCGTGCCCGGGGCACAGGTGCCAGGCGGACGGCTCTCATGGTCCTCACCCGCAGGGCGTGCGGCCACCACTCGAGGAAGCCGGGCGTCGTTACCCCCCACCGTGGGGCTCTGTCAGGAATACTTGGGCTGTTCCGTGGGTTTGACAGCCCCACGTACCCAGCTGCTCTTTCCAATCATGAAGCGAGTCAGCGTGAGCAGCCGCTGCGGGATCCTGCTGGCCGGCCCTCGCCAGCGCCCCTCGGCCAGAGGGGCGTTCCTTGGAGACCTGTGGCTCCGTGCGTGCACTCCACTTTGCACTGGGTTTGTAAAAGTTCTGTGCACTGAACAGCGAAGACGGCTTCCAGAACACTCCCTGCTGCCCGGAAGAGGCGTCCTCTTCACCCTCCCTGCAAGTCTGTGTGCACCTGTCCGTGTGTCTGTGTGTGCGCGCGTGTGTGCATGTGTGTCGAAATCGGCAGTGTTGTTTAGGCGGTATAACATTTAACGGCTGTGTACAGTGAGCAAGCTATTTTCAGAAGCCGAGTTTCAGGGAAGGGGCGAGCTGCGGCGAGTCCCCGCCAGGTGTCTCTGAATGTATTGCAGATTGGAGTATCTTGATCCAAAGAACAACCATTCCTTTGTGGTCCTCTGTTGCCCTTCTGTTTTAATTTTACTTTTAAGATCCAGAGTGCTTGAGGGCCTGGAACTTTTGTTTCTTTTTCATTCCAGCCAAAAGAGGGGTGGTGTCACCTGCTCCGTGCTGGGTGCTGGGGCCGGTGTGGGAGCCGCAGGCACACCCACTGGCTGGCCCTCGGCGCTGGGCAGGTGCAGGCTCTGCAGGCAGCCACGGCTGGGCGGCTCCACCCACCGCACAGGCGAGGAGACTGGACCTGGGCGAGAGCCTACATTTCTGCTGGAGAAAGAACAGCTCCTTCCTCGGGGCGTGCCTTAAACCGCGGGGCCGCGCCTGCGCCCTCCTGCATGGGAGGGAGGGCTCTCGTCGCTCGAGTTCTGTGCCCTGCCCTCTCCGGGGCTTCAGCCGCCACTCAGGGGACCCGCAGAGGGACCTCCTGCGCCCGTCCTAGCCAAGTGGCAGAGGGCCTTAACCGCCACAGCCAGAGGGACCGCAGGGGGGTGACCCAGGACGTGAGCTTCCGAGACTGTCTTGCATACTCATTTGCACATCTGTGTCTGGGTGGACACGCAGGTTGGGCTTCCGTGTGAGGCTTGTAATGTGTATATCCTGTTCATCAATCCAATAGCTATCAAAGTGGTCGAATCCTGTGAGACTTGGCGAGTACGTGCAAATCAAGTGTACTTGACTTCAACCTCCTTTCAATGTACTTTTATATGAAATAAAGTAACCAAGTGGCGGTTCTCAGACCGGCTCCAGGGGCGCAGTCCTTGATGGCTGGTGGCGCGGCGGGGGCGGCCAGGAGGGTCCTGTGTGAGGTCTGCAGACCCCGCTGCTCTGGTGCTGGACCAACGGCCCAGGTCCTGCTCAGCGCCGGGCCCCACCGCACGCCGTTGTTCAGCGCTGTTGTACTTAGCTTTATCCAAAACAGCCCTGCAGTCATTTTTTAAGCACATTGATTAAAGACTATTAAAAGTCTTTCTCTACAATTCAGAATGTCAAGTACCTGTAACTTTTAATACATTCAGCAAATCTCTTACATACTTTCCCTGGGAAGGACCCAAGTGGCCCCTACCACTGCACCTGCCCGCAGGTGTCCCACTCGTGCTGTCCAGGGAGGCGCATCTGACGGGAACAGAGGACCCGGACAGAGGCACATCCGCAGCTGAGCCAGGGCGTGGCTCCCTTAGATAGAAGTGAGACGTTTGCATTAAAACAGAAAGTGAAAGCCGGGCGTGGTGGCCCAGGCTTGTAATCCCAGCATTCGGGAGGCTGAGACGGGAGGATCCGGGTTGAGGCCAGCCTCAGCTACCTAGTGAGGCCCTCCACAACTTAGTGAGACCCTGTTTCAAAATAAAGAATAAAAAATAGGGCTGGAGGTGTAGCTCCGACGTAGAATGCCCCTGAGTTCAATCCCCAGTACTGCAAAAAAAAAACCCAGAAAGTGAAAATACTTCGAAAGCGCATGAAGAGGACTGCCCACGAGCCGAGCCACATGACCTGCTGCCCGCCCCCACTCCTGCTCCCTGGCCAGTGTGCCTCACACACTAGATGACGATGGCCACCATTCTGCTGCCCGCAGGGCCTTGGGGCTGTGTGTGCAGCCTGGCTTTCCTGAGTGAAGTTGCCTGCCCTGCGCTCCTCACCGTTGGCCTGGCCGTGGGCAGGCTCCGCAGGACTGGCCCTGCTGCTCCCGGTGCTGCAGCTGTGTGCTCGACTCCCAGATTTCACAGCAACCCAGAGAGAGTGTCCCGCTGCCGGGACATCCCGTACTCTGGCCTCTCCTTTGGTGGCCGGTTGGCCGGACAGACCTGTGACTCTAGTTGAAGCACTCATCAACCAGCGTGATGGAGACCCGCCCTGGTCTTCCACCCCCAGGGCGGCCACAGCAGCCGGCGCTGCTGGTTCTCAAGTGACCTGGGTGACGTACGTCTCCCGGTCCTACCATGCTGGGCATTTCTTTCCCTCTTTAACTGACATATGAGATGTGAAGCCACCCAGACCAGCCTATGTGTTTTCTGGAAGGTGCCCTAACTTTCTCTTCCGGCCCTCCTACGGGTTTAACTCGGGCTCTGACAGGCTCCAGGCCCTCTTACGCCAGTGTCTGTCCTTGGTGGAGGCGTGGCCCTCCCTGAGGACCCGTGTCGGCCGCTGTGCCCGGGTCCTCTTGCTTTCTTGTTTCTCCAGAAGGGAGGCACCACTGGCAGGACTGTGCAGGGAGCTGGTGTTTCACCCAGAAGGCCCCAAGATCCCAGAATCTTCCTCTCTGGGGGTCGGGGAGCGGTGCCCACGGCCTGACCGCCCAGCCCACCTGCACACCAGCGCCTGCGCCTGGAGCTCCCAGTGGCCCTGGAGGTGGCGTGGCTGAGAGCACATCACAGGCAGGGGCTGGGCCACGAGGCGCCCCCGTGTGCCTCTGGGTCAGGGGCCGGGCTGCCCCCGCTGAGCGTACCCCCAGGTGCCACCACAGCTGTTGCTTGTTAGACCCGTGTCCCCCCCTGGCCTCTGGCTCTTGGTACTACCTCACAGATGGAGAAGGGCGCTCAGAGAGGTTGCTCAGAGCCCACAGGTTAGCAGTGGTCAGGCTGCAGTTAACCTTGGCTGAATAGCAGCACAAGAAGCCGGCTGTGTAACATGGACTGCCCGCCGCCTCACCTGATCATCCAGGGGCGCCACTCCAGGAGGACCAGCGGCTCACCTCCATTGCCTGGGACGAGGCCTGTGGGAAGACAAGGAAGGGGTTGGCGCGGCCGTGTCTGCAGTGACCACCAGAGGGCGCTGGGAGACAGCAGGTGCCCACACAGGCCTCCGGCCCCCAAACTCATTTTTTCTTTCTGGTATTAAGGATTGAACCCAGGGGCATTCTACCTCCAAGCTACACCCCAGCCCTTTTTAGCTTTTATTTTTTGAAACAGGGTCTCACCCAGTTGCAGAGAGCCTTACTAACTTGCTGAAGCTGCCCTTGAACCTGCGATCCTCCTGTCTCAGCCTCCCAAGCACTGGGAGTAAAGGCATGTGCCACCATGCCTTGCTGTTTGGTTTTGTTTTTTACTGCTGGCTCATCCTTGTCTAGGCCATAGATATTTACCGAGCACCTACGCTGTCTGGCAAGGCCTCTGCCCTCGGTAGACACTAGCACAAGACGTTGCACATGTAATCACACCCCAGCTTCACACCAGGTGAGGAGGCGCCGAGTGGGCATCCTGCAGGGGGTGGGCAGGGAGAGCCGTGGGGGCCGGGGCAGTGGAACGCCAGGGCTGAGGCAGGTGGGCCATGAGCTCATTCTCCAGTGCCATGCGGATTCATCTGGTGTCACCACAATGCCCGGACATCAGAGCTCAGAGAGGCTGCCGAGGGGTTCACCTGTGCAGGGCCACCAGGCTCAGTGGGCAGAGACTCCTCTAAACTGGGTTTCTTTAAAGGTGAGCAGACTAGCGGGCGTGGTGGCGCAAGCTTATAATCTCAGTACTTGGGAGGCTGAGACAGGAAGATCGCAGGTTCATGGGCAGCCTCAGCTACTTAGTAAGGCCCTTTGCAGCTTAGTGAGACCCTGTTTCAAAATAAAGAATAAAACGTAGGACTGGGGATGTAGCTCAGAGGTAGAATGCCCCTGGGTTCAATCTCCAGTTCCGCAAAATAAATAAATAAATAAAAAAAGATGAGCAGGTCATTTCTCTAAAGCCCAGAGCCAAGCCGACAGACTTTGGAGACAGCCGATTTCAGACACAGTTCCCTCTGGGGGCGGCAGTGGCTCTCGGTGGGGGTGCCAGGACAGTTGGAGCAGGGGTGGGGGGCGGGAGAGGCCCAGAGGGTCTGCACACGGCCCTCTCTGGTCTTTGCCTGGGTGAGACCCAGCCATCTGCAGCCCTGGGGACGAAGGCTCACTGGGTGGTCAGAGGACTGGCCGCAGTCCAGCCTCACAGTGACCTCAGGTCCCCAGCCAGGGAGGCGCTGTCAGCCCTGCAAGGCCTTGGACAGAAACATGGGGCCCCACCAGGGAGGGAGGGGCTGCAGCCGGGTCCCCGGGGGAGAGCACCCCTTGGTCAGAGCTTCGGCTTGATCTTCAGGGCGGGCGGAGTACACCACGCTGCCCAGGTGCCCGATCCACCCAGACCAGGGAGGAGCCCTTAGGAGCCTCCTGCACCTCCCAGGTTCCCGGGCTGGGGAGCGGGAGCTGGGGGGGGGTCTCCTCACTTCCCCCCCTGCCTGGGGAGGGCTCCAGCACCTGAGTGTGTCAGCCACGCACACCTGGTGTAAATGAGCGTGCAGCCTTTCCAGGATGGTGCTTCTCAAGGTTCCTGCCCCTCCCGGCAGCATCGCCATCACCAGGACTTAGTCCAAACTCTGGGCCCCCTGGACTCCCACCTTAGGATCTCTGCAAGCAGCACCAATGTGTGTTTTACCAGCACCCCCTAGGTCGAGGCCTGCCCGCTCTGTCCCCCAGGATTGCAAAGAGTAGGGGTTCCCTGGGTGAGTTCAGTGCAGTCAGACACCACGAAATCTGGTCATCTGCCTGTGTTCAGGATCCCAGCACCCAGCTTACCAGCTGTGTGACCCAGAGCAAGCCCCTTGGCCTCTCTGTAAGATGCCAGAGTGACAGTTCCTGCCTGTGCGGCTGTTGGGGGGTCAGAAATGAGGAACCGTGAAGTGCCGAGGGCACGCTGGGCACATAGTCAGCCCTCAAGAAGCGACAGTCGCCGTCAGGATGGCTGAAAGGTGACCTCGGGCTTGGGTTTTTTGGAGCAGCACAGTGTGCTGAGTCAAGATGGCCTTACTGGGTTTTGTGGAGTTTTTCTAAGCCAAATAAAAACTTAACCAACTAAACAAAACCGAGTCCATTTATAACAAATCCCAGCAGGGCAAACATTTACAATCTCCGCAGAAAGTGCTTTATCCCTGGCAGAGGCCCGGGGGCTTGCAAAGGCGGCGGCTTTGTCTTGTGAAACTGCTGGTGCTCTCGTGTTAGTCCGGCTGGGTACTTTTCCACCGTCTCCTCCCTCCAGCCTTGCCACAGCGTGGGCCGCATCTCCCAGCCGCTGGGGCTGCAGGTGGAGGCCCCCCAAGGCCGGGTCGCCTGGGGCTGCGAGCCATGGCCTGCCCCAGCTCTGCCCCAACAGCGTTGATAGGGCCCTCGGTGCATTGCTCAGTAACTTTCACACAGCATGAAAGTAACGTGCTGTGGAGCTGGGGACTGAACCCAGGTGCCTTCTACCACTGAGCCATACCGCCCGGCCCTTCCTACTTTTTTACTTTGAAACGGGGTCTAAGTTGCCAAGACTGGCTCAAACCTGTGATCCCCCCGTCTCAGCCTCCCAAGAACTGGGATCATAGGCCTGGGCCGCCACGGCTGGCTGCACACACCGGGTTTCCAGTGGCGCTGTGTGTACGTGCACGCTTACGGTTGGATGTGCTGGACACACACACGCGTGGCGGGCATGTGTGAGCGAGTGTGCGTGTGTGTGTGGTCACAGATGGCGGCACGGTGCTGCTGTTCTCCGCGTTCCCTCGGCCCAGCTGTCTGGGAAGTCCTTCCATGTTGCCACCAGAGAGCTCCCCTCCCCAGCCCTGCTGCAGGGCCACACCGTCCAGGGGCTGTGACCCTTGGGCGGCCAGCGCTGCCCCACACCTACCTGGCCGCGTCTGCACCCCGTGCCGCTGGGGAAGGGAGGTCAGGGCGCCCTCTGCACTCCCCTGGCCGCACACCGCCAGGCCGGCACCTGGTGCCTCCTGCTCAGCGGGCTCCATCGATGCGGTTAGCCAGTGGAGACGGTGACAGCCTGGCTCAGATGCCACCTTCTCCGGCAGTTTGCCCTGTCACCCCAGGCAGTGTTAGTCCCTGCTCTGAACCCCGCAGGCCGGCACCCTCCTCACATGACACGTGCCGCCCCAGCCCTCATATGGCCGCCGGGCACACTCACCAAGCCGGGTGCATGGCGAGGGAATGACCGCCGGGCAACCACACCCCGTCATAAACACCACCTGGATTGTACCTGACGGTGTTGCGCCCGCCCTCCCCAGTAGGGGGCACTAGAGGGGATCACTCCCCTCACCCACCCCAGGCGATGGCTCCCAGAATCTTGCAGCCCTGCGGTGAGGCTAGAGGCAGACAGAGGCGAGGACAGCGCCCCCACAGGTCAGGGTTGAGGATGCAAGGACAGGAGAGCACCCGGGAGGGAGGGCGAGCCGCCCGGAGCTCGGCTTGACCATGCACCATGAACCTGCCACTGTGGGGACAACCGAGGCCCTCCATGATGGAGGAAGCTGCCAGGGGCGCGCCAGCCTCCCAGGGCCCGGGACCCCACCCTCAGGACGTGGTTTTCCCCTCCCTTCTCTTGGGGGAAGCAAGAGGGATAAAAAAGAGACTTGCCAAGGAGAGGCCCCCAGAGGACCGTCCCAATTCCTTCCCAGCCTCGACCCTCCCTGGATGGGGCCACCTTGGCAAAGGGTCTTGACGAGCGAGCGCTCGGTCCTCAGCACAATGCAGTCTGGGCTACCGTTACCCAAGATGTGGAAACTGAGGCACAGGGCAGTCACCGGAGTCCCCGGTCACATGTAGGAAGGGGCGGAGCCAGATCCAAGCCTGGCTTCCGGGCTCCAACCCCAGCCTCTCCCCTCCAGCCAGCTGTTGCCGTGGGGAGGGGCTCAGGACACCGAGCCGTCGTTTCTCAGGGTTTACTAGTTCAGGCCAGGTCTGAGTGAGGTTCACATGTCTGCTGAGGAGTGGCCGGTCACTGGCTGAGGTTCTGCTGGCGGCCGTGGGCTGGGGTAAGGTCCTGGACCTAGCTGGCGGGAAACAGATACCCCAGTAAAAACTCTTCATTGGCCAGGCACAGTGGCGCACACCTGTCTTTCCAGTACTTGGGAGGCTGAGACAGGAGGATCTTGGGTTCAAGGCCAGCCTCAGCAACTTAGCAAGACCCTGTTTCAAAATAATAAAAAGGGCTGGGGGTGTAGCTTAAGGGTAGAATGCCCCTGGGTTCAATCCCCAGTACCAGAAATAAAAGCACCATCTAATTATGCATATAAGTTTATTATTTATTTATTTAGTGTGTGTCTATGTGGTACTAGGGATTAAACACAGGGGCATTCTACCTCTTGAACTACACCCCGAGCCCTATTTTATTTTTTTATGGCACTAGGGACTGAACTTAGGGGCATTCTACCTCCAACCTACACCCCCAGCCCGATTTGGGGCACCCGTCTTCCCAGTGGGCACACTTCATGTCCTCGCCTCTGCCCGCAAAGTATGAGGAAGACCAAGCTGAGGAGTCGTTCTTCCTGGCCTAGGGGACGCCTCAGCCACCTCACCGCCTTGGGCAGATGGAAGCTCTGCTCGGGTCCTTCCCTGGAGCTGCCAGGCTGAGGTCGGTCAGGCCAGGGTGGCACCCGGACCTGGGTTCTCCCTGGGAGGGAGCTCAGAGCCCAGCCCGGTCCAGCCCCGAGAGGAGGGAGAGCAGGAATCCACGGCAGGGAGAGAGGAGGGTTTGACCTTGACCGGAGGCCCCTGGAGGACACCGGCCTGATCCTGGGTCCTCTGGGCAGGGACCAGAGGCAGCTCCCTCCGGGCCAGTGCTGCAGGGGCCTCAAGAACCCTGTAAACCCAAATAACACACCTTCAGAGAGGCACAGCGACCAGCCCGAGGTCACACAGCGTTCGGGTCAGGGCCAGGGTCTCCAACCTAGTTCTACTTGGCTACCAAGACAGCACCAACTGGGGGAGTACTGTGCCCGCAGGAGCCCAGGGTTGGTTTACAACCGTTTTCCAGTGGCATCGGAGAGAAACAGCACCCACCTGCAGCCAGGCTGGGACCCTGACGCTGGGGACCAGGGCCAAGAAGGCGAACATCAGGACACCTGCGGCCTGTGGGCGCCCCCCTGCCCGGAGGGACAGTCGCACGCCCACCGTACCTGTCAGCCCTCCAGACGTGTCTGCTCACTCCAAGGGCCTCAGTTTCCTCATCTGCAGCACGAGGGCCGCAGGGGCCTCCAGGGAGTGGCCCCGGGGTGTTCAGGGAGGGCGCAGGGACACCTGGGGCTCGGCGGCTCAGACAACACGCTTATCATTATCAGAAGCCCAGCACCGCCGCGTGGGGCCGAGTCAAGGCGTGAGGTTCCTTCTGGGGGCCTGGGGACCATTTTGTCACTGTCTGCAGCTTCTCCGGGCACCCACATTCCTGGGCTCCCCCACCTCCCAAGCCGCCAGCATGAACCTGCCGCATTCCGTAGCCACGACACCCTCCACCCACAGCTGAGGAAGGCGCTCCCATTTTAAGGGTTCTGATTAGATGAGGCCCACCTGGGTGACCTGGCTGCTTCTCCCGGGTTTGCAAGACCCTTAACCTTCCCCGCACCTGCAAGTCCCCCACTTCCCGGCCAGGTCGTCCAGGGGGCGGCAGCCTGGGGAGGAGGACGGGGGAACTGAGTTGAGGTCCATAAGACACAGGTCACCTGGGCTGGCCTTGGTGACCCCTTCTGGAAGCAGAGGATCCAAGTAAAACCAGCTGCTCCAAAGCCCTCCCGTCTTCCTGCTGTTTATGGCTTTCTTCAAAGAGGCCTTGTGTAGCCAAGGAGACAGGGCCGAGTCTGCCAAACCTTTGCTTCCAAATTGAACCTACTAGGAAATTTCCACAGGACCAGACCCTCTCCCTCCCCCACAAGCCTGCTCGACAGCCAAAACCTAGCAGGGCCCTTCGGATGGTGGAGGGGCAAGGGGAACGGGTTTGGGGGGTGGGATTTTCTTTTGTCTTCCTGTTTCATTCAACAGGATGGGTGCACTGGTGTGGAGGCGGGGACCCTAGTCTGGGACACAGTGACCAATAGGACAGGGTTTTAGATCCCCCTGGAAGGGCCTGGTCTGTCCCACCGTCTCAGTCCAGAGGTACTGATGCCCAGGCAACGCTTCTGAGTCCCTGCGGCCTGAGCCCAGCATCTTTGCCATTATCTAATTCATCCAGAAAATCACTCCTTACAAACTGGGCTCGAGTCCCGTGCTTTCCTGCAGGAAGCGCGTTCATTTTGAATTTCAAACAGGTGCACTCGAGCCAGGTGTGGTGGCGCACGCTTGTAATCCCAGTACTTGGGAGGTTGAGACCGGAGGATCCAGGTTTGTGGCCAGCCTCAGCTACCTAGTGAGGCCCTCTGCAACTTAGTGAGACCCTGTTTCAAAATAAAGAATAAACAATAGGGCTGGGGGTGTAGCTCGGAGGTAGAATGTCCCTGGTGCAAAAAGAAAACAAAACAAAACAAAAAAAATCAGGCACACAGACAGCGTCCCCACGCCGGCTCCTCCAACGCTGCTGCAGTCCTCTCCCCAGATGAGGAGACCGAGGGCTGCAGGGGCGGGGACCAGCCCGTGACACCTGTCCAGTGACAGAGCTGAGCCCAGGGCCAAAGCCCCCTCTTCCCTCTTTCCAGAAAACTCCCGCGTGCTCCATTCACCTTGCCTGAAACGAGGAGAGAGCGCTGGGCGGAGGTCTCGCTGCGGAAGGCCGTGCTTGGAGTGGTGTGGGCCGTGGCGTCGATCGGCCGTGGTTTGCGCTGAATGTCTACAGCCTCCCGCAGAGCCGCCACCTCGCGGTGCTCCCTGCATGGCCGCGGGTTTGCTGCCTTCTGAGATGAGGAGGGTTTGCAGTAGCCGTTCCTGCACTCTGTTCTCGGCCATCTGTCTGTCTCTGTCGGCTGAACAGTAAACCACACCCGTGCACATCTAAGATCTGAGATCAGAGACCCCCTCCAAGATGCTTCCAGAAGGTAATCAGGATTCCGCCCCTGCCCTCACCCAATTTCTGAGGTCTGGCCAGAGCCAGGGGAGCACTGGAGAAAGCCCGGGCTGGTCTGATCTCTACCGTCTGGGTCAGCTGGCAGCAGTGGAGATGAGACTGTCCCCAGGCCAGGATGAGGGTCCATGGAGAACACAGCACCCCCTTCGCCTGCAGTGGGCCTGGAGAGTGCGCAAGGGCAGGTTGTCACTGATTCAGCTGTTAGGGTCTGGGGTTGGTTTGTTACGCAGCACGATGTCACTGGTCTGACAGATACATCACCTTCTACCCAGAGGCAGGAGAACTGAGACACTGGGGCAACACTGCCCCACAGTCTTGACTTTGCCTGGATAAAAACAAGCGTGAGCCAGGCGTGGTGGCACATGCCTGTAATCCCAGTTCTCGGGAGGCTGAGATAGGAGGATCACAGGTTCGAAGACAGCTTCAGCAACCTAGCAAGACATTGTTTCAAAACAAAAAATTAAAAAAAGGACTGGGGGTGTAGCTCAGAGGTAGAGTATCCCTGGATTCAGTCCCCAGTACCCCCCCCCACACAGACATAAAATAAAATAAAATAAAATAAAATAAAACAAGACAAGCTTGAGACAGGACAGAGGTAGGTAGACTCACTCCTGTGACCCACTAGCAGCCTCTCAGAAGCCAGGGAGGGAAAATCTGTGCAACAAAAAAAAAAAAAATAAAGAAATAAAACAAACATGAAAAAAGAGGGGAAACTTTCTAAAGGGGCTGGAAGCAGTTTGGGGTTCAGCCCCAGCCCCGCTGCCCACAAGATTCATTTCGGCTTCTCCGGCGTTGCTCTGGGTGACGGATCCCTGCGGCGGCGCTCGACAAGCAGCGAGTCAGCATTTCCATTTGTTCTGGAGAGACCTCCTCTCTCCTGCCATGGCTGTGGGGAGGTCCTACAAGGACCCTTCCAAACCAAAAACAACAACTGGTTTTGATTTGGAATAACAGAACCCACAAGAAGACAGAAGAGCAGAATAAAGTCTGATTCCAAGAGGAATCCGGGATGAGTCGCCTCTGGCACTCTGAGACCTCGGTCTGAGCCCTGCTGTGTGCCCTTGGCCAAATTACTTAACCTCTCTGAGCCCTGTTTCTCTGTCTATAAAATGGAAACAGTAGTCAGCTCCCAGGACAGGGATGTGATGTGCTTTAGCTGAGACCGAGTGTGGCACATCCACGTCGTAAACACTTGCAAATGGTAATAGCAGTTATTATTTATGAGATGGAAACCGCGTGAAGGCTAAGGGGATTCGCCTCACTGTATGTCATAAAGTCGGTTGAGACTCCGGAAGGAACGGACAGCCCCAGATGTGAGCGTCAGACAGGAATGCGACTTGTCACAGATGACAGGGACGAGCCTCAAGGAGGGCGGAGGGCTTCCTGTGTCCAAGCACTCCGTCAGCTGGCCGTGGCGGTGCACGCCAGTAATCCCAGTGCTTGAGAGGCTGAAACGGGAGGCTCACAGGTTCAATACCAGTCTGCTTCTGCTCACACTCCGCTAGCTAGATATGTGGCCACCCCTCGCTGCAAAGGAGGCTGGGAAACGTCGTCTGTAGAATAGCTGAGTGGTCTGGGTCGGTGAGAGCCGAGAGCAGAAGTCACACGCACGCAAGTCCACAGCGTTACCAGGCAGAGGCTGCCGGGCCCGCTCCGCGGTGCAGACTCGGGAGCGCGTGGCCATGGGGTGCTGCCCCGGAGACGTCCGTGCTCAGTCCCCGACCTGCCCATGTGAGACGGAGCATGAGCAGAGGGACTCCGTGGCTGTGATTAAAGACTTTGAGTTGGGATCTTGCTGGGTGGGCCCGAGGCCATCGCAGAGTGTGTGTGTGTGTGTGTGTGTGTGTGTGTGTGTGTGTGTGTGTGCATGTGCGTGTTTGTGTGTGTGTGTGTGTGTGTGTGTGTGTGTGTGTGTGACTCAGGGGTTGAACCCAGAGGTGTTCTGCCCCCTGCACTATACCCCAGCCCTCTTGATTCTGAAGCAATCTCTCCAAGTTACTGTGCACTGGCCTTGAACCTCGATCCTCCTGTCTCAGCCTCCCAAGTACTGGGTCACAGGTTGGTGCCACTGCGCCCGGTTTATTGAAGAGTTCTGAGAAGAGGAGGCGGCAGGAAGGCAGAGTGAAGGACGAGGTCATGTGGTGACAGGAGATGGAGGGAAAGATGGAGGAAGAGGCAGGAGGAGCCTCTCGGGGAGCCAGGGTCCAGGTGCGGTGCAGCTCAGCAGGTGCGGGCCCCAGGGCCACCCCCAGCCTGAAGGCCAGAGGGATGCGGAGGGGACCCCACGGAGGGTCTGAGCAGGAGGCAGAGGGCCCAGCAGCCCCCTGCCAGGAGCCCCGTCTGCGCCTCACTGACCCTCTCTGCCTGGCGCATAGGGGAGATTTCCCTCTGCCCCGGGGGGCCTGGGACGGCCCCTGCTGGAGCTAAGGCCTGGACCGCCCCGCCTCCGAGGGCGCTGTGGACTCTGAGTCTGGCTCTCGGGGCCTGCAGCTGCTGGAATTTCCTGCTGATAGATAGCTACCCCGCCCCCACCCAAGAAATGTGTTGACCCCCCATTCTGCCTCCGTAGATACACCCCCAGCCCTTTCTGTTATTCTGAAACAGGACCTCATTAAATTGCTGAAGCTGCAATCCTCGTGTCTCAGCCTCCCAAGTACTGGGGTTACAGGTCTACACCATCATGCCCATATTGGGCTATACAATGTTTACAGACAATTCAACCTTGAAATCTGTGGCCTTTAAAAAAGTCCACAAAGCCGGGCGTGGTGGCACATGCTTGTAATCCCAGTACCTGGGAGGCTGAGACCGGAGGATCCAGGTTCACAGCCAGCCTTACTTAGTGAGGCCCTCCGCAACCTAGTGAGACCCTATTTCAAAATAAAGAATAAAAAATAGGGCTGGAGTGTAATTCAGAGGTAGAATGCCCCTGGGCTCAATCCCCAGTACCAAATAAATAAATAAGAAAGTCCACAAACTGAGTGTGGTAGTGCATACCTGTAATCCTAGACTTAGGAGACTAAGACAGGAGGATAACAGGTTTGAGACCAGCCTCAGCAATTTAGCAAGACCTGCAGCAACTTAGCGAGACCCTGCTTCCAAATAAAAACTAAAATAGGACTGGGGGTATAGTTTGGAGGTAAACCAAGTTCAATACACACACACACACACACACACACACACACACACACACACACACACACACACGTCCACAAGCCTGTAATCCCAGTACTTGGAAGACTGAGACAGGAGGATCACAGGTTTGAGGCCAGCCTCGGTAATTTAGTGGGATCCTTAACAACTTAGCTGGACCCTATTTCAAAATAATAAATAAAATAGGGCTGGAGATGTAGCTCAGAGGCAGAATGGTCCTGGGTTCAAACTCTAGTTAAAAAAAAAAAAAAGTCATAAGCCGGGCGTGGTGGCACACACTTGTAATCCCAGCATTCGGGAGGCTGAGACTGGAGGATCCAGGTTCGTGGCCAGCCTCAGCTACCTAGTGAGGCACTCCACAACTTAGGGAGACCTGGTTTCAAAATAAAGAATAAAAAACAGGGTTGGGGGTATAGCTCGGAGGTAGAATGCCCCTGAGTTCAATCCCCAGTACTGCAAAAAAAAAAAAAAAAAAAAAAAAAAAAACAACCAAAAAACCAGTCATGATTTGGCACAGACCTCTGCTTTCTGTGTTAATGGCCGGCCACTCAAGGTGGGCCCAGGACAGAGCCTCAGACCCAAGCTCAGTGTCTTTCCTAAACTTTTTTGCTTAGGGATTAATTGGAGAAATACTAAAATGTTCATGAGACAGCCCTTATTCCCCTATTAACAATAAAAATAGATTTAGAGGATTTCATGGGGGAAGCATGGATTTTTAAAATAGCCCTTTAAGAGCCGGGCGTGGTGGCGCACGCTTGTAATTCCAGCATTTGGGAGGCTGAGACCGGAGGATCCGGGTTCACGGCCAGCCTCAGCTACCTAGTGAGGCACTCCACAACTTAGTGAGACTCGGTTTCAAAATAAAGAAAAAAAATAGGGCTGGGGGTATAGCTCGGAGGTAGAATGCCCCTTAGTTCAATCCCCAGTGCCGCCAAAAAAAAAAAAAAAAAAAATAGCCCTTTAAGTAGAATTTGCACACCACACAATTTACTCTTTGAAAGTGTCCAATTCGGTGGTGCTTAGACACCCACGGAGGAACGCGAGCAGCTCTACCATCAGTTTTCGCACATTTCATCACTCCCCAAAGATACCCTGTCGCCGTCAGCAGTCACTCCCTGCTCCTCATCCTCCTGCAGCCCCTGAGACTCGTGCCCTTGGTCCAAGTAGGGCCCGGGAATCTGCATTTCCAAAGCTCCCGGCCAGGTGGGCGCTGCTGGCCCAGAGAGCCTGCTTTGGGAGCCGCTGACTCCGAGGTACAGAGTCCAGGGGACGGGTCTGCACCTAGCACCCTGTCTTGGATAATATGTAAGATGCTTCAGCCTCTACTTGGGCAGAACGGCCTTTGAGAAGTGAGGGTGCCGCTTTGGGGGGGCCCTTCTGGACTCCCACCTGGTTCCAGGATGGACCAACGGGGTGGTCTGGACTGCAGGGGCTCTGCTGCCCCCTAGCGGCGGCCAGCTCTCCGCCGCCTCCCATGAGTGGGGCACAACCCCCTTTGGGAGCCGGCTGAAGCCCTGGGGCCCCTGCTCCTTGACCCCAAGGCCAGGGTGCTCATGGTGCCCTCTCTCAGGAACCGATCTGCTCTCAGCCATTTGCACCTTAGTGAGAATCAGTTCAAGTCCTGAGTGTCCTTGCCTGGGGGGCATTGACAATTAACCCCGAGGCTCAGCCCTGGACAGGGAGGCCCCGCCCTTGCCTGTAAGTTTCATGCACCAGGTAGAGAAATGAGGTTCCTTCCAGGAGCCCTGGAGAGCAACGTCCACCGGACCCTGCACGCGGGAGAACCAGCTCAGCCCTGGGGGCCCGGCCGCCCCTGACTCTGACGTGGGCCCTTCCCCGGCCTAGGCTACCCGTGTGTCTTCTGGCTCGTGGGGCAGACAGGCAATGGTGGGTGGCGTGGACGGCTAAGACGCTCTCTGCCTGTGAAGTTATGCAGATGAGTACAGAGACGGCCCGGGCCCGGGAGACGCAAGAACCGAAGACGGGGTGGGGGGACAGCGGGGTCCCCACAGTCGCTGCTGCCTCCAGCCAGGGATGAGGTGACTCTTGAGGCCAAGAGTGAGTCTGATGAGAAGAGAGGAGGCCCAGCGCTGGGGCGGACCACAGGAGCTAGAAAAGGAGTCAAGGAGGCAGGCCAGGAGGAAGAGGGAGGCCACCAGAGCGTGGAGACGGGGTGGAGTTTACAGCGATGCCCGGAGGGAAAGCCCGCTGTGATTGGCTGCTGTGTGTGGCTGTGGTGCAAACCCCGCCCACCTGGGAGGGGCCGGAGGGACAGAGCTCTGGGTTCTTCCCCGAGCTGCCTCTTGAAGGCCACTCTTCACCGTATTAGTTCCTGTTGCATAATACGTACCAGGTTGAATGGTGAGCTGCATCCTAACCCCCGGAATACGTAAATGTGACCTCATTTGTAAGACAATCTTTGCCCATGTGGTGAAAGAATTTTGAGATGAGATCAGCCTGGATAGGGATGGCCTGGAGTCCAGGGATGAAAGTCCTGATAAGAGACAGAGGGGCACGGGTGTGGTGGTGCACGCCTGGAGTGCCAGGACTTGGGAGGCTGAGATGGGAGGATCGCAGGATTGAGGCCAGCCTCAGCAACTTAACGAGGCCCCTCAGCAACGTAGGGAGACCCCGTTTCAAAATAAAAAATAAAAGAGGGCTGAGGGTATAGCGTGGAGGAAGAATGTCCCTGGGTTCAATCCCCAGCATAAATAAATAAATAAATGCATAAATACATAAATAAATAAACAAATAAATAAACAAATAAATAAATGGGACAGAAGAGAACAGACACAGGAGATGCCAGATGAAGACAAAGGTGGAGACCAGAGCGTGATGAGGCCGCAAGCCAAGGAAAGCAGGAGTCGCGCCCCCTGGAGGCCCCAGAGGGAGCTGCTGGTCCATCCATCCACACCTGGGCTCAGACTTCCAGCCTCCCACACTGGGAGAGAAGACATTTCTGTGGTCTTAAGCCCCCAACTGGTGGCAATGTGTCACCCCACGGACACTAATACACGCATGAATATTTGTCAGTCTGTCAGTCACCCATCTCCCTCGGTAGAGATGAGATACCCTCCCTGTGTTTGGCTCATGAAATGGGGCACAGTACGCCGTGTATGTCGGGGTTTCTCAAAGCGTGACGGGGAACTCATGCATCAGCATTGCCGAGGCCGTCTCAGCCTGAGCTTAGACCCTGGGGCCCACTGAGCACCCCGGGCTCCCAGGGAGGGCTGGCAGGGACAGCGGCCCATTGTTCTGGCTGGAGGCCACCTGCTGCCTTCCCCTGAGGCCGGGGCAGATGCTCGGGGTCACAGGGACCCAGCTCCGCCCCCCAGGCCCCGGGCTCACACTGGGAGTCTCAGCCTTCCTGACAGCTGCTCGGCATCCCGGGAGGCGGCCATGGCTGACATCCCGGGAGCAGCTGGTGGGCGGGCCGCACGGACGTGGAAGTTTCCAGGCCTCGGGAGCACTTATGTAACTGGTCTAGAGGGAAAGGTTGGAAGATGGGTTTGTGTAGGGGCCAAGAACAGACTGAGCGTTCTGTCCACAGGGCAGGGGGGCGGCCCAGGCCAGCAATGTGCTTTTTATCTGGTCCTCAGGGTGCTTAGCAGGGTGCTGGGCACCTGGCGGGGGCTGTGTGCACGTCTGTTGAATGACTTTGTGTTTGTATGCGTGAGCAGGGTTGCCGCAGGGATCAGAACCTGAAAGGATCTTTGCAGATGTGGTGTGGGGTACATGAATGGCGGCCACTCTCACAGCTAGTGTTGGTCTCCCTGGTATTCATCATGAGATTTGTTTCAAAATAAAGAATAAAAAATGGGGCTGGGGGTGTAGCTCGGAGGTAGAATGCCCCTGGGTTCCATCCCCAGTACCAAATAAAAAAAAAAGTGAGTTGATGACTGGGTGCAGTGGTGCACACCTGTAATCGCAGTACTTGGGAGGCAGAGACTGGAGGATCACAGGTTCAAGGTCAGACTCTGCAACTTAGCAAGACTCTCAGAAACCAAGCTAGACCCTGTTTCGAAATAAAAAGTTAAAAGCTGGGCGTGGTGGCGCACGCTTGTAATCCCAGCATTCGGGAGGCTGAGACCGGAGGATCCGGGTTCACGGCCAGCCTCAGCTACCTAGTGAGGCACTCCGCAACTTAGTGAGACTCGGTTTCAAAATAAAGAATAAAAAATAGGTCTGGCGGTATAGCTCGGAGGTAGAATGCCCCTGAGTTCAATCCCCAGGACCACAAAAAAAAAAAAAAAAAAAAAAAAAAAAAAAGAAATAAAAAGTTAAAAAAGGGCTGGGAATATAGTTTGGAGGTAGAATGCCTCTGGGTTCAATCCCCAGCATCACAAAGAGAGAGAGAGAGCAGGGAATGTGTTCAGCAGTTGTGTGCCCCTCATGTCTGCAGTAACCCCCGAGTCCTCGGGTTATCTGAAGTCCACGTTCCTGGGTGGGACCCCCAAGGCAGCTCTGGACGCACGCTGCCCCCTGACCCCCGCCCACAGTGGCTGCCCACCCTCCTTGCTCACTGGAGACTGGAGAGGCAATGGTCGCAGGACTCCCCCAGCCAGCGGAGGGGCCTCAGGCCTTGTGAAAGAGACAGCTGGAGAGGTGAGAGGGGCCACCGGGGCCCCCGACCCAGCCCAGCCGGACACCAGCAGCCCCTGAACTCGCTGCCCTTGGCCACAGTTGGCTTCGGGGTCAGGTCCTGAGTCCCTCGGGGCAAGGCAGAAATCACGTGAGCAGTAGGGAGTCTGAGGCCACCCTGAGCCAGCGCCGCTCTCTGCTGACACCCCGGGCTCTCTTGCTGGGTCAGCGTCCTTTGGGCAGGGAGTGGGGCTTGTTCCTCTCGCCTTTGGCAAAACAGCAAGAGGAAAACCAGCCCACGCAGCCTGGAAGGGAAGGAGCTGGCCCAGCGGGAACACTTGGACCTGGCTCCTCGGCAGCGTTCCGTCTCTGTCATCGCCAGCAAGACAAAGTGGGTCAGGCACAGATCACAGTGCTTAAGAGCTGTGGCTGGAGCTGGTCCAAGATCACAGGGTGCTATGGTCAGATATGGAATGCCCCACATTAAGTCACCAGAGTTCCAATCTCATGGGTGGAGAAATCCACTGTAATGGATTCACTGGGCAGGTGGGGCGTGTCGTGGGGTACGGGCTGTACCCCAATATGGAATAATACTCCAGGTTCGTTTGATATTGTGAAAAAAAGAATTTTAACACATATCAAACTGCAACATCTGACAGATTTATTCAGGAACAGGTCAGGGCGAGGAAAACTGGGGTTGAGGAAAGACGGGGAGTGCGGATAATCTTAGGGCATGGTTCCCAATCCCGGGCA
>PVLC010001814.1:107193-130860 GCA_004027655.1 Graphiurus murinus | reverse complement strand
ACTGGGGAATGGACACTTACAATGTTTCCCATGAGTGATGAGTTAAGGTAAGGCAGCCAGAGCCAGGCTTGCTGATTGAATAGTTGCCACATATGGGGGTGCCTTATTTATAAAAGGAGGACTTAAAAAGCTGCCTTGATGCCTAAGGTTTAGCAAGGATGGTATCAGTGAGAAAACACAGGTACAGGCAGGAATGGAACGAGGCCACTGGCTGTTTTTATGGCTGGACCTGCAGTATCCTCCACAGCTCTTGAAAAGGAGTCCCAAATCCCTATTACAAAACCCAGTTCTGAACCACAGGCAGAGGAGGTCTTTAGAAAAGACTGCAAAACCCCTAGGAAGAAAAGGAAATTGAAAACCAATAAATAATAAAATGAAATAAAACTACTGACTCAAACTGAGAGTATGAACGCAAATTCCAAAGTACATGCAGAAATCTAATGCTAAAAAACATGGACAAAATAAAAAATCAGAATACGAATTCAGTAAGATGAACTGTAAGCTGGGTGTGGTGGTGCACACCTGTAACCCCAGTACTTGGGAGGCTGAGAAAGGAGAATCACAGGCTCAAGGACAGTCTCAGCAACTTAGCAAGACTCTGAGCAACCTAGTGAGTCCCTGTTCCAAAACAAAACATATATATATATATATATGTTTCCCCATAAAACATATATATATATATATGTTTTATGGGGAAAAATACACACACACACACACACACACACATATATATAAATATATATATTTAATTTAATTTTTTTATTGGTGCATTGTAATCATACATCTTTGTTAGGTACAAGCTGGTAAAGGCATACATGCACACATTTCTCATTTAACCCTTCCCCAATTCCCACCCCACTCCCTCACCCTCTCTCCTTCTCAAGTTTGGTTTAGTGATTGACTTACGACGTGGTATATTCATGCAATGGATTATCATTCAACCTTGAAAAGGAAGGAATCCTGTCTCATGGATAACCCTTGAAGACATGCTAATGAAACAAGCCACTCACAGAAAGAACTACAGTATGATTTCACTTACATGACGTACCTAAAGATGGAAGGAAAAACAGCCAGGGGCTGAGGGTACGGAGTGTCAGCTGCAGACGATGGCAAAACTCTGGAGATGGATGGTGGTGATGGTTACATGACCATGTGAATATGCTGCATGCCATAGAACTGTCCCCGTGCAAAATGGTTAAAATGGCAAAGCACATGGGATGTACACTTAACCACAAGTCTAAAACATTATATTTCTATTTCATGAATAGTTTGTGGAGTATTGGGATTAGCTCTTCTATAAATGTTTTATAAAATTCACTTGGAAAACCATCTGGCCCTGGGCTTTTGTTTGATGGTAAACTATTTATTGCTGTTTTTATCTCTTTGATTCTTATTGGTCGGTTTAAGTTTTCTATATCTTCTTGACTTAATTTAGGAAGGTTCTATGTGTCTAGAATATAACCATTTCTGAAGTCTTGTTATAGACTTCCTTTGTAGAACTAGCTTTTACCTGAACATGGATATTGATACAAAATAATAGCTGCTTTTCTGTAGTTTCAATGAAAGAGGATTTTTTCTTATCCTTTTTTTCTTTTCTTTTTTAACCTTGCTTGTATTTCTTCATAAATATTAGAATAGCTTATAGTTTGAATGCTAGATGCTATCATTTGTTAATGAGTTTCTAGAAATATCAATGCTTGACTGAGGAAATGAAAACTGACAACAAGAAAAGGGAAAAATAGTGTAGTCTTATAGCCAGAGAATATAGAACATGTATTTAGAATAGAAAATATGATCTAATTAGGGTTAGTAACACTTGAGGGTGAGCCTGATACCATTAATCATAGAAAAGTTCCTTTTTAGGGATATATATATATATCTGTGTGTGTGTGTGTGTGTGTGTGTGTGTGTGTGTGTGTGTGTGTATTACTAGGGATTGAACCAAGGGCCATTCTACCTCCAAGCTACACCCCAAGCACTTTTTGTTTTTTATTTTGAAACAGTATCTTTTTAAGTCTCTGAGGGTCTCACTAAGTTTCTAAGGCTGACCTTGAACCTGAGATCTTCCTGTCTCAGCCTTAAAATGAAATCAATTTATTGAGAAGGGAAAAAGGATCAGCATGCATACCACTGTTAATTTATATGTTGCTTTTCAGAATTTTCTTGATAAGAACAATAATTGAGGGAATTTGTTCTGTGTTGGAATATACCAAAGAAAACTAATGACTTATGGAAATTCATTCACTAATTCAACAACCATGCAGCTTCTCTATGTCCCAAACACTGAGGTCATAAGAAGGTGAATGAATGTGACTCCTGCATATACAGAGCAGGACCTGAGTCAGAGTTTTAGGTAACAATTTTCTCATAAGACACAAATAAAGAACTCACTTCTGAAAGCCATACTGTTTGGTGGTTTCCTTGGATTAACATTATCTTGTATAATGAAATAATGTTAATTTGGGTGAGAATGCGTTAGTCTTCTGAGAATGTAATTTTTGGTCTGAATTGAACTAAGGTGATGTTTTGATTTGTTTATAAAGAGTAGCTCATTTACTACTTGCAGTGCCTAAATGGGTAATTTGTTTTCTGGGCTTGAATCAGATTTTTTAAAGAAGTTTTTATTGTTTGTATAGGATTACAGACTTGTTTTCAAACTGGCAATTTATGGATTATTTTTCTTGTTAGCATTTGCCAAAACTCCTGCAGTAGTAGAATTTTGGCCAAAATAAATTTCAACCTTTAATGATGTAAAGCCAAATTTCCAAAAAACATAAAATGAATTATCGTGTGATATGAAATAAAGAGTTGATATAAAATGATACTTGAGGTTATGAAAGTTTATTGTTTGGGGCTTCATATCAGAATACATCAATTATTTTCAATGTTTTGTTAGACTCAGGATCAGAGACAGAAACATGAAAGAGAGCCCATCTGTATGCATAAAACTATGTTCTGGGAATTTTATCACTTCTCAGGATGAGATGCTGCATCTCATTATGATAGTGTTTCCTGTTCTGGTCCCTAGTCTCCCCAAAATATCACCAGGAAATATTCAGAAGAGTGCTCTCTCTCTTGTGTCACTCAGCTCCTCTGACTGAAACATGGCTATGTCTCTTTTCCAGATGTTTGCGGGCAGAGCTGCTATTTTCTCTTCATTTTTTCCCCCTTGCAGAAAAATTCCTCTGTCCTCTTGGAGGTTACATGGCATTCAGAGGATCTTATGAAAATCATGAAATGCATAAACACACAGAAGTTCCTGTGTAATTGCAGGGGTACCCAGTTATGAGCTCTCCTTATAAGCTGATACTCCAAGTTACTGATATGATATATGCAACTTATGTTAATCAAGGCATGTAAGTTAAATAAGTCATTTATGTCTTTGTAAGTGTTTAAAATAACCTGCATGCACTGATCCAGGAAGGAGTATTGCAGCAAGGAAGACACAGGTCCTGTTCTTGGGAGGTTTACGTACTGGGAAGAAAGACACACATATCTATTACAAGCAGTTAAATCAAGAAACATATAATACCAGGGAAGCACAACACAAAAGTAGTAAAGTAGGTTCCACTGCCTTGACACCACTATAGGCGGAATCCTAATCCGGGTTAGACTCAACCCTGACCCAGATTAGTAATAAAATCTCCTTCTTTTTATTACAGTGCTCTGTGTAATGTGTACGTTCTTTGGTGGGGCACCCCGGATTTGTGCATAACATTTTGATGCATTGGCCGGGAAGCTGTGTACCCCAAAGACCTTCACTCACCTCCAGGGTAGAAGAAGTTTATTTGGTAGCAGGGCTGCAGGTAGGCTTGGCTTTTGTAGCCGACCTCCCATTTGGATTTGGCAGATGAGGGGGCTGCAGGGAGACTCAGCTTGCATAGCTCATCTCCTGTTTGGCTGGTGGGGTGGCTTGGCTTGCATAACCAACCTCCCATTTGGATTTGGCCGCTGAGGGGCCGCAGCGGTCTCAGCTTGGGTAGCTGACCTTCCGTTTGGCAGCTGATTTGAATCTGAGGGCCCATTGGGGGACTGGCAGAAGACCTAGGCAGATGTGCTGGAGGGTCGCCAGTTGGGAGGTGAGGGAGACGTCCCTGCCTACCCTGTGAATTCCTTGGTATGGTGCGCACAGTGTGGTAGATCTCTCATAGGAATTTTAAAAAGGAAGCATGCAGTGTAAAAAGGCCTATCTCTCTGTTCAGTTTGTCCTCCCCTGTCCATGTGGTGTTGTTAACTTTCAGTTTCAGCTTTGGACTGGCAGCTGTTCTCTACCTCTCCATAATGGGACGGACTTCTTCAACTCCCTTGTCTATAATGATTGACCACTTTTCTGATTTCAGAACTCAGGCATGTAATCTTTCATTGAACAAAAGGTACGTTAATCACTATTTGCTCCACAGAATGGCCGACTTTCAATCTTGGCTTGATGAGGCCATCCATGTCATGTCAAGGCCCAGAGGAGCCATTGGGAGTTGGGGACTAGGCCCACTCAAATTGGCAGGTAAGTTTTACTTTTTGCAGTGGCTTGCAGGCCGCCATGGAAAGCTGTTCGGTCCAGAAACCTTAGGACAAGAACAAGCGAGCAAAACCCATGCTGGGTTTACGGAAGCCAGCTGCCAGCAATGGGATGTAGAGTCAGCAGATTTTCGCTCGCTCTCTCTTGCCTTTTCTCCTGCTTCCTTTCACTCTTCTCTCCTCGGGCCAACCTCAGGCTCCTTTAAAAATGAGTGCTCACAGGCACTAAGACATTTTAGTGGCCGGTCTGTCAAGACTTTTTGCTATAAATGTCTGCTCTAAATTGTTTTTTTTTTTTTTTTCCTCATTGCTCTAGCTAAGATGGCTGACCACGTGGGTACTGGCTGACCACATGGTGCTGGGGGGGCACTCTTTGGATTTTTGCTTGTAATTAACATTTAAAGAAAATAAGTAAATGGCAAAAGTTTAAAAATAAAATAGTTTTTGTTACCTTTCCTGGCCCTAATGTAAATTAGAAGATGGAGGCTTGTTCTGTGAGGAGGCTTCCATGTTTGTGTCCTCTATTCTATAATCTACTACAGACATCTGTGATGGGTTGTATTTTTAACTTTGGGAACTATACATCTGGTTGTTTATTTAACTATGAAAATTCAATGCCTGGCAAGCTAAAACTATGAGATATGTTTGTACCCATAAGTGTGTTGTCTATTATCCACGTGGTACCAAAATTAGCTTATAAAGAGAGCGCATCAAGTTAAAAAAAATGGATCCAATTACCTTTTAGTTCATGATTTGTCTTCAACAAATAAGTTCTTTTTAAAGTTTATTAAAAGGTAAGAGATGTCGTTAAAGTTAACAAATTTTTCTTTTTCCAGGTTAAACAATCAGGATTATGTGTCAGTTCCTATTTGATATTCAAACTACAATGCTCATTGTTTATTTTTAGGATCTTTTACTTGTTAAAGTAGTGACTTAAAGTGCTGACTGGCTATTAAAATGGGTAAAATAAGTAAAATTTTTATAGATGATGTATCTTTATAAGTAAGTTAAATGCTAAAAATCAATTGTTAAATATAAAATATTGGCTTAACATCAGTATATTTGAGCTTAGTAAATGTGGTTTTTATATAGGAGTGGTTTAACATTGCTGTCTTGAATGTTAACCAAACATGAGTTACTAAGGATCAAAGTTATGATAAGGGATGTTATACATATATAAGGCTAAAATTTTTCTTAGGCTGTGTTTTAATAGATAAGTATTAAAAACACCAAGTATTTTTATCTAAGTGCTAGGTGTTTAATCTTACCTAAAAGAATTTATCTAAATTAAAATCTGTTAGCGGGGTTGTTTTAGTGTAAGGATTGTTTTAAATGTAAGGATTGTTTTAATTGTATAAAGTTAAAAGACCTTTGTGTCGAGACATAAAAAAGTCAAATAATAGGAGATATCCATAGATATAAGGAGGTATTAGAAGAGGGGAAACACTTTCATATGGAAAAGTAGAAAACTATTTCATATTGCAAAAATTTTAAATGACTAAATTGTAATTTCCTATGTCCTTTAGATTTAAAACAATATGGTTTTGTGTCCTTGACATTTACTAAAGATTAGCTTAAACGTTGTGCCTTGGCAAGATAATTTCTTATGTTTACTGTTTTGATTACCTAGCAAGCTGTATCTTAGCAAGATCCAGGTAAATATCTGGACTTTACATGTGTTTAATGACTACTTTGTAGCTCAGGCTAAATGACCAGCTATAACTTTGGGTTACTATATTTGACCCCCTATATATGTGGCCATAGATGTGTATATATCTGAGAGCTAAATATGCTATGTATCTAGGTTCATCTAAATGTTCTATGAGAGTTGGTAAAGGTAAAGTTATATGGGCTTTATATACATGCAAGCTAACTAATAAGTGATCTCTCTATGCAATGTGTATTGTATTAATATCTTGAGTTACTAAAACTTCTGCCAACTATGTTTTAGTACAGTTGAGAAATCCATCACTAAGACCTGGTCTATATCTGTTTGCTTTAAGTGTTCTATTATATGTTAAGGTTAAGTTAAAAAATTTATTAACTTATGTATTGTATTAATTATTACTGGCTTCTTTATTAGTTAAATATATTTATGTCTCCTAAGTACCAATGTAGGATAGCCCCAGAGTGGACTTTGGATTCCAACATTATCTCTCAGAATGGGAGAGAATCCTGACTGAAGCCAGGAGGCTAGTGCTGGAAAATGACAGAAGACTGACCGCCCAGCTGAATCTCATCGATTTGGGTGAATAAACCTTTCCCTGACTCACCCAAATTGGGACTTTGACCAGGCTGAAAGTAGGGAGCGTCTCAGAGTGTGCTGCCAGGTTTGAGTGGCCGGTCTCCGTGCAGCGGCTAAAAAGCCAACCAATTTGGCCAAGGTATATGCAGTTAAACAGAAACCCAAAGAGAGCCCCACAGTCTTTTAGAAAGAATTCTCAATGCCTTTAGGCAGTACACCCCTATGGATCTCCAGGCAGAGGAAACAAAGGCAACCGTGATTTCAGCCTTTGTAAATCAGGCAGCCCCAGATATCAGGAAAAAACTTCAAAAGCTGGATAGATTGGGGACCAAACTATTCCAGACCTGCTCTGGGTAGCAGAAAAGGTATACAACGCTAGGGAAACCCCTGAGGAGAGACAGGAGCACATGAGACTGGAAGATAGGGAATTGGCTAGGATATTTTTCGTAGGGCAAAGAGGGTGCAGGGACAAGAGAGGCAGGCAGAGCAAGGCCTGGCAGGATGACAGAAGACTGCACTGGTTAGAGAAGGACCAGTGTGTATATTGCACAGAGAAAGGACACTGGGCCCAGAGTGCCCAAAGATTGCTAGGATACTGGGCTGATGCAAAAAAGGCCCAAATATGCCAGGAAGAAGTTACCTACCTGGGTTATAAACTGAAAGGGGCCTCAGATGGCTCATGGAGGCAAGGAAGGTGACTGTCCTAAAGATCCCAGTGCCCACCAGCTGGAGAAAAGTGAGGGAGTTCCTGAGATTGGTGGGCTACTGAAGACTATGGATCCCAAATTTCACAGAGACAGCAAAACCTTTATACTGGGGGAGTAGAATAAAAACTGGACATGGGACCCCGAAATGGAGGGTGCATTTCCCAACTCCAAAAGGCTATGGTGGAGGCACCCGCCTTAGCCTTACCAGACCCCTCAAAGCCCTTTCGGTTGTATATTGATGAGGAAAAGGGAATAGCAAAGGGGGTGCTGGCTCAGACCCTGGGACCTTGGAAACGACCGGTAGCCTACCTATAAAAAAAACTGGATCCAGTAGCAGCAGGATGGCCTCCATGCCTCCGAATGATAGTGGCCACTGCCTTGTTGGTTAAGGATGAACCATAACTACCCCACATGCCATTGAGGGGATTCTAAAGCAGCCCCAAACCGGTGGATAACCAATGCCTGGCTGGCCCATTACCAAGGACTCCTGCTAGATGTTCCCACATACTCTTCCAGAACCTTGTCACTTTAAATCCAGCTACTTTACTGCCAATCCTGGAGGTTGAGGCTCCGGTGCATGACTATTGAAGTCTTGGCAGAAGTGACTTCAGTCCAAAGGGACCTAAGAGACCAGCCTCTGAACCAGAGTGATTACTTGTGGTTCACGGATGAGAGCAGTTTTATGCAAAATGGACAAAGGTATGCTGGGGCAGCAGTGGTGGACAACAAGGGCAAGGTCATATGGGCCAACAGCCTACCAAGGGGCACTTCAGCACAGAGGGCGAAGTTAATTGCATTAACTCAGGCCTTGAAGTGGGCTGAAAATAAGCGACTGTGTATACTGATAGTCACTATGCCTTTGGGACATTACAAGTACACGGGGCATTGTATCAAGAACATGTACACGGGGCATTGTATTCATGACAGCAAAAGAAAAAGAAATCAGAAATAAGTTAGAGATATTGGACCTCTTGGTGGCTGTACAGAAGCCAAAAGAGATAGCTGTGATCCATATCCCAGGCCATCAAAAAGGGGATAGCCCAGAGGCAAGAGGCAACCGGGCAGCCAATGAAGCAGCATGGATAGCTGCTATGGCATCAGGGAATTTTAAAATCCCCTATGTTATGACTGCACAACTGCCTGTGCCGGGGGCAAATCCCGTGCCACCCTCGCCTGAGTATTCCCAGGAGGAGGTTGCTTGGATGCTGGAAAAGTTAAAAGCAGAGTCAGGCCTTAATGGATGGTACATGGACATTGAAGGCAATTGGATTTTCCCCGAGGATTTGGGAAAACACATGATCCAACAACTTCACTGGTCTACACATCTTGGAGGAAAGGAGCTCCTCTCTTTACTTAAAACAGCTGGCTCATGGTTCTGGGTCCAGGAGATAATTGAGGACTGCCATGCCTGCTAGGTCATGTGACCAGGGAAAAAGCCTAACCAACGCAAAGGTACAAGGGAGAGAGGGTGGAGGCCGGGACAGTTTTGGGAAATAGATTATACAGAAGTAAAGCCAGGCAAGTATGGGTATAAGTATTCACTAATTATGGTGGATACCTTTTTGGGGTGGATGGAGGCCTTCTCTACTAAGAGGGAGATGGCTATTATAGTAGCAAAGAAATAGTTAGAAGAAATAATACCTAGATATGGAGTTCCTATTACTATAGGGTCGGACAAAGGACCCTCCTTTGTAATGAAAATTACCAAGGACTTTCCCAAGCTCTGGGGACTAATTGGAAATTGCATTGTAAATACAACCCCCAGAGTTCTGGGCAGGTAGAAAGGATGAATAGAACCTTAAAGGAGACTTTAACTAAATCAGCAATAAAAACTAGCAGAGACTGGGTCACGCTCCTTCCCTATGCTTTATACAGGGCCAGAAATATGCCCTACATGCTTAATTTAACCACTTTTGAAATCATGTTTGGCTCTCCGCCCCCATCCTGCAGCAAAAGCAGATTCTAAATTCCTTACAGGGGCCCACAGGATGTAGAACCCAGAGACTGGGTCTGGGTCAGGCGGCATCACCATAAGATGTTAGAGGCTAGATGGAAAGGGCCTTACGTGGTTGTCCTTGTTACCCCAACTGCCCTAAAGGTGGACGGCATAGGACTCTGAATATATCACTCCCAGATCTGGAAGGCCACTGAGAAGGACATCGAGAGAGTCCAAAAGGAGTGGGCAGTGACAGCCAACCCTGACAACCCCTTGAAGCTCACGCTGAAGGCTAGGAAGTTGTGCTGCACTTCATCAACATCGTCTCTGTGGACTTTGGTATTAGGGCCACTGATTATTCTCATACTCACATTTGGGCCTCGCATACTACAGTGCAACTCACGGTCCTTGGACAACAGTATCAAACCTTGCCCAACCCTGTATATAGTATGTGAGGAGGATTCCTCAAATGAACAAAAGGAAAAGGGGGGAAGGTAGGGCGTTGATAGCCCCCTCCTTTCCCAGGCCACAGGACAGCCCCCTCCCTTCCGGTAACAGGGCTCCACCAATCCCCATGTCTTCTCTGTGTTACTTTTCCTGCGCACGCGAAAAGTTTCCCCGCCGCTGTACACTTCTATATAAGGCTGAAGGAACCCAGGTTCTGGGTTCCGGTGCCTTGACACCTCTATACATAGGTGGAATCCTAATCCTGGTTAGACTCAACCCCGACCCGGATTAGCAATAAAATCTCCTTCTTATTACAAAAAAAAAAAAAAAGTAGTAGAAAAGGATAGAGAAGTGACAGGTCTTATTGTGAATAAAACATGTCATAATAAGACAAGTGCAAAAGTATGAGTTTCCTTAATGATTGTAACTATAATTTCTGACTTTTATTATAATTTCTATTGTTTGTTATAATTTTATTTATTTATTTACTTACTTACTTATTTATTTAGTGGCACTGGGGATTAAACCCGGGGCATTATACCTCTGAGTTACATCACCAGCCCTATTTTATTTTTTATTTTCAAACAAGGTCTCATTAAGTTGCTGAGGGCCTTGGTAAGTTGCTGAGGCTGACTTTGAACCTGTGAAGCTGTGATCCTGATTTTGCTGTTACAGCCCTCCTAAGCACTGGGATTACAGGTGTGAGCCACCATGCTTGGCTTATATAATTTATTATAATTGTGCTAGTTTATAATTGCAATGACTTGGAACTTATGATGAAAGAATCATAAGAATTGTCATTAAGCTCTTTTAAGAGTTAATTAAATAAATAAAAAATTAATATATTCCATTTAACACAAGTTCAGAAGTAAAAAGAACTTTTGCTAAATTTTGTTCAGTAAAATTTTATGGAAACTGCAGTGAGCTCTTGCTACAATTCTTGTGAGTTTGTTGTGCTTTTGGCTTCTGTAGAGCTGGAGATCATTCAATAGCTGGAAAAGACCTGGTTTCCACAAATGGAACCAAATGGAAAGTGGTGGAGAAGAATATCATCTTCCCACAGTCATTCTGTGAAAGATAATGGAGTTAGGTTTTATTTAATGCAGATGTGCCATTGCTACCTTTCCATCTGAAGATATATTTGACAGTGGCTCCCCACCCCCACCCCCACACATATACGGATGGATATACAACATTAGTATATTCAACCTCAGCTGGCCACCAAGCCTTGTGTGGCATGGAGACCACGCTGCCTTTGGAAGTGGCAGAGACACTGACGAAATCCATGGCAAATCCTCCCGTAGTAAAAGTCCTCACTGTTCTTTTGGCTACAGAAGAAGAATTTGCAACTGCATTTGTCTGTGGCTTCAGGAAGTGGAGTGTGCTCTCTTATTATTGCACATCTGAAATATGATAAACATTTTTACCTTCTCCTGTCAAGCCAGTTGAAAAAAAAGGGGGTTTTGAATGGAAAATCACTGCCCAACCCATTACCCAAAATGATTCAAATAAACCCTAAAGGACTCTGCAAGGTGACAACTTCTCACCAAAGCAAATGGCTATAGAGTTCATCCTAAACATTCTCTTATTAACTAACCTACAGAAAGGGTTTTCTTTTTCATTCATGGTAGAGAATATATTGCTTTTTAAAACCTACGGTGCATTTTCTTTTAGAATGTTCTCAATAGTGACCAACTTTTGCTCTTGGAAAGAAAGCAAACAACTAAATATTATTGGAAACTGATTTTGGGAAAGAGGGTGGATGACATGATGGGTAGTTTGTTGTTGGTTTTATAAAAACAAGAAGAGATTGTAAAATAAATGAGTTGACTTTCTAGTGAAGCTGGGACTGCAGTTGCCTGAGAAGAGCCCCTTACATGTTTTAAGCAGTGAAAGCATTACTAGAATAGTTCCCGAAGAGAACCTTTGTACTCACTAGAGTACAAATATTTTGACACATCTCACAACTGAACCTTGAGAAAGGTCACATGGAATAATTTACCATGACCCCATAGGAAAAGATCATGTAGGTATGGAATCAGTGTTCCTTACCACTGGGTTAGGAAAAGCATCGTGGCAGAGATGGTTTAGACTTGGTTCCTAAACCATGGGAATGATGGAGATGCGTAGAAAAGGTGATATATCCCGGTGAGAGACTATTACTTCCACAGGGCTGCTTGCTGCAGATGTAAGCTTGAGAATTGGTCTACACTGAGGAAGGCCTTGCATTATCAGCACACCTAGAGAGACCTACAGGAACATGAGGAGCCTGGCCCTGGTAACAACATAAAGTACGTACAGACAATACTGGCCACATATCAAGCAGTCTCAGTGACTGTTACCCTTACTGTGGACTCATCCACATATTCTAAAGTGCAGAACTTCAAAGGCATAACTAGCATGGAGTGAACTTTAAGGTTTACATTTTGCAGTATTTGTTGTAAATGTTTTTCATATTAGCACGTATTTTTCAGAGATATACTTGGAAAATGTTGAAGCTTTGTTTTGATCAGTAGCACTTAACTGCTTTGGGTCCATTAGTCATCCTGGCAGAAGTTTAAATATATGCTAACATTTTATTAAGTAATGCAAAGCATAACAATTAGGATGTAAAAGTGATTCTAATTAATCTTACAATGGCTTTCTGTGAGGGAAGGAGAGGCTGCCACCACTATTTATGCACAGCACATTATGTCTGAGCTTTTTTCTTTCATGACTGTGTTGTTTAAAACTTCATGTTTCTAGAATATTTCAGAAATGACTGCATATAAGTAGAAATGGAAAGCCATTTTATCTATCTATCTATCCATGCATTTATGATTTTTTCACTAGAGGAAAACAAAGACATATTCCTAACAGATACTGTGAAAGAAAAAGAAAGTTTAGGACCATGTAGGAAAGGGGAAATATAAAAGAAAAATAGCAAAGGCAAAAAATATTGTAAAGGAATAACTTTGGAATGTTGAGTGCTTTAGCAAATGAATCTCAGAAAGAAATAGTATCAGGGAAGTTTTTTGATAGAAACTACAACTGAAAGTAAACTGTGGCTAAGAAAGAAAGATTATTAAAATGCTTTTTCTTCATAGAACTTGATTGGGGGGGTGGATATTGGGAATTAAATTCAGGGGCATTCTACCTCTGAGCTACACCTCCAGCCCTATTTTATTTTTGAAATGGGGTTTCACTAAATTACTAAGGGTTTTGCTAAACTGCTAAGGCTTATCTTAAATCTACAATCATTCTGTCTCAGTCTTCCAAGTATTGGTATTATAGATGTGTTCCACCATGCCTGGATTAGAGTTTGATTTTTCTCAAAGGAGATTATAGTAGAAAAAGGAACGGCTGCTTGGATAAATATCAATAAAAATGATAATATTAGAAATAAATAGATTCACATTAGGATTTCAACTCAGGAAAAAAGGCAGAGGAATGGGTTAAAGGGATGGACCCCAGAAGAGAAGAGACTGGCTGGAGCCATCACCACGCTGTGCTAACTACATTTTGTCCCTGGCCTGCTCTCTGGTTTCAGCTCTTTCCTGTGGCTAAGCTTCAGTGGCTTCTATGTGGTCTGACCCACACTGCACTTAAAACTGGCTCATTATTAATAACACATTTTGGATACTTTGTACTGGAAACCAAAACCCCAAGAAATGTGCCCAGATTCAGAGTTTTGGCTTTCCTGGCTGAGCTGCAGGAGATACTGTCTATGGACGTAATGTAGCAGAAAGCATTTTTTTTTAAGAGAACATCCAGTTGGTTTCTGACATCTCTATATGTAAATCAATTAATCAGTTAGTAAGATTAGCTGTTTCATTACACTTGGAAAGTGTGATAAATGCCAAACTAGAGAACTGAAGACGTAAAGCAATCTTGAAAAGAAAACAAGTAGGACTGCATTAAACTACAAAGCTTCTGTCCTGCAAAAGAAAAAAAAAAATCCATAAAATGCAAAGGTAGTATATGGATTGGGAAGAAATATTTACCAATCCTATGTCTGATAAAGGGTAATATCAAAAATATATTAGAATATATTAGGAGCTCACAAAACTCAATTGCAAACAAAACCAAAACCCCATACAAGAACCAATAACTTTACTGGAAAGAATGGGCAAAGGCATTGAATAAATATTTCTCAAAAAAAATCCCCAAAGACATAAAATGTTCACCAGCTATATAGAAAGGTGCTCAAAATCACTATTTACCAACAAAATGCAAATCAAGCCTTCAAAGAGATATCACTTCACACTTGTTTGGATGGCTGTTATCAAAATGACAAGAGAGAGCAGTGTTGGCAAAGATTTGGAGAAAAGCGACCCTTTGAACACAGTTGGTAGGAAGAAAAACTTGGCAGAACCATTATGAAAAACAGTGTGCGGGCTCCTCTAAGAATAGAAATACCAGAGACTCTTCTTTTGGATAATATATATATATATATATATATATATATATATATATATATATATGTACATATATAATGTTATACTGTATATTATAGTATATATTATAGTAATATAGTATATTAGATAGATAATATGTATCTATATAGATAGATATGTCAGAAGAAATGAAATCAGCACTCTGTAGAAGTATCTGCGCTTGTGCACTCATTGCAGCATTATTCAGTGACCAAGCTGTAGAAACAACCCAAGTGTCCCTCAGTAGATGGCAGGAGAAGGAAACTGTGGTATAACATGTAGGATAGAATACTATTCAGCCTTAAAAAGAAGGGGATCCTGTCATTGGCAAGAATATGGGTGAACTTGGAGAAATAAGCCAGACCGAGGAAGAAAAATACTGCCTGCTCTCACTCACATGTGGGAACTTAAAATCAAATACACAGACACAGAGAACAGGATGCCAGTTATTATATTAGAGATGTGTGTTTGGGGGTGGGGGAAGGACACGGTAAGATGTAGGTCACACGGTAGCAATTATAATTACAAAGGATGAATAGATCTAGATCTGATGTACAGCATGGTAACTATAGGTGATAATATTGCATCACATGCTGGAAGTTTGCAAAGAGAGTATATTTTAGGTGGATTTATCCCAAAAGAAGGGAATAACTCTAAGATGATGGTCATGCGTCACTGCTACAGGGTCACCATAGTACCATTGCCATTGTGTATATCAAAACATAATGTTACCTATCTGAAAAATGTTATTTATTTATTTATATATTTATTTATTTTGGTACTGGGGATTGAACCCAGGGGGGGCCTTCTACCTTCATACTATACTCCCAGTCCCCTCCTTTTAAATTTAATTTTTTTGAGGTACTGGGGATTGAACCCAGGGGCATTCTACCTCTGAGCTATACCCCCAGCCCTATTTTTTATTCTTTATTTTGAAACAAGATCTCACCAAGTTGCAGAAGGTCTCACTAAGTAGCTGAGGCTGGCCGTGAACCTACGATCCCCCTGTCTCAGTCTCCCGAGTACTGGGATTACAAACATGTGTCACCATACCCTGCTAAATTTTAATTTTAAAACAGGGTCTGGAAAAGTTGCTGAGGCTGGCCTTGAACCTCTATCTTCTTGTCTCAGCCTCCCAAACACTTGGATTATAGGCATGCATTGTCATTCCTGGCTGAAATAGATACAATTTAAAACAACCACAAAAAGGTTGAACATTATTTCCATGGCTCAATGTCTTTTATACTCAGTATCTTACACTTTTTTCCAGGTTTCCTTTTGGTGTTAATCTGTTTTAATTAGCCAAGCCATGAGTAACAATTAGCTTGCTATGGTGGCTTCTTAAAGAAGTACCATAAAGCAAAATGCAGAACAGTGACTTCATGGGAAGTGGGTATATCCTTGAATGACCATTACTGGATGCTTAAGAGCCCCTGTGTGAGACACTTCTTATGAAGTTTGTTAATTTATTATTGAATTCATTGGACATAATATATATTTTTTAAAATTTGAACTCTTTTTTTTTGCAGTACTGGGGATTGAACTCAGGGGCATTCTACCTCCGAGCTACACCCCCAGCCCTATTTTTTATTTTTTATTTTGAAACCGAGTCTCACTAAATTGAGGAGTGCCTCACTAGGTAGCTGAGGCTGGCCGCGAACCGGGATCCTCCAGTCTCAGCCTCCCGAATGCTGGGATTACAAGTGTGTGCCACCATGCCCGGCTAGCCCTATCTTATTTTGAAACAAGGTTTCACTAAATTGCCTAGGGCTTCAAATCTGTGATTTGTCTGTCTCAGCCTCCCAAATACTGGGATTAGAGGGACCGGCCATTATGCCCGGCACTTAGTTTTTTTTTTTTTTTTTTTTTTAATGAAATGTAAGCAATAGTGCAGATGGTTAAAAATGAAATCCCAACAGTATAAAAAGATATACAGTAAAAAGTGAGTGTTGAGTTCACTTTGACCTCTCAGTTTGCCAATCCTCCCTAGAAGCTAGTTGTTTTGTCAGTTTAATAACTGCATTTCCGTGCACAGCTAGCATGTGTGTGCACGTACTCCATTTATCTGCTCACACAGCAGTCCACTCTGCAGATGGTCTTGTATCTTTCTTTCAGCAGTTAATATAGCTTGCAGTTTTATAAGTTTTATATTAATTTTTATTCTTATTTGTATTAATTGCTGTGTAGTATTCTCGTGCATGGATGCTGTAATTAATAACCATGTATTACAATATTTTTCTTACAAAAAATTCTATAAGTGGAATTCCATTGTAGGGGATTTATGTATTTTACTTCTGACAAATACTGTCAATCGATCTCTGAATTTAAACTAATTTATAATATCACCAACTATGTGTCAGAGTGTATATTTGTTTACTACTTTATCAAAATAGTGTAATAGCCAACTTAATTCTTTGCAAGTCTAATGAAAAGACAAAGCGTTTTCTTGTAGTCTTACAGCATATTTCTCTTATTACCACAACATCTTTTCCTATGTTTAAAGATCACTTTCTTTTCTTTGAATTGTCATGTTCTTGGCTCATTCTTCTATTTGGCTTTTGCTTTGTGTTAAAAATAAGACAATTTTTTGAAAGTACTATGTCAAGGAAATAAATCTTATTCAATATTATGTAGATAGAAAAAACTCTCATACTTGTATTGTTCAAGGTTTTCAATGATTTAACCAGAAAAAAAGATTTTTCCCCACTTGGTTTCATTTATACTACATTTTGTGAAAAAGCCACTCAAGTTTATATGACCTGTAATCAATATTTTCGTGTGACCTGTTTCCCCTACTAAATAATCAATTATTGGTCACCCCAAATATAAATTGAAAACTTCAGAGTTTCCCATCTATGGTAAAAGAAAGTCAAGTAAAATCTCTTTAGTGTATTAGAGCTAGTCCAAAGAGAGTCAGAATAGTAGTAAAGATATAATGAAAAATTAACCAATTCTAATTTATGCAGAACAGCTAAAATTATGCAAAAATACATTTAAAAAGGAATTTGTGATTAAAGTACATACAGATACATATTTTTTAAAAATTTGGTACTGGGATTGAACCCAGGGACATTCTACCTCCAATCTATGCCCCTAGGCCTATTCTATTTTGAAACAGAGTCTTGCTAAGTTTCTGAGGGTCTCACTAAATTGCTGAGGCTGGCCCTTGAACCTACGATACTCCTGCCTCAGTCTCCCAAGTATTAGGATGACAGGCATGCATGCACCACTGTGCCTGGCTTATTTGAATAAATTCTAAAGTCAACTCTCATACTGCCTTGGAAAAATACACTTACCAAGTAGGAAGCTGTTGCTTTTGCCCAAAGAACATGTTATAAGTATGCTTGAAGACTGACTGTTTTCCCTGGAAACTGTGTTCTTTGCCTATGTATAAAATTTCATAAGCCAAAAACATAGGCTAAAATCCAAAGTAATTACAGCCTTGGATGAGTGAATCTGAGCTCTGAAACTTTGTGATTCTTTCTGTCAATGTCATTAAAAAAATACAGAAAACTGTACATACACTTCGATAGACAGAATTAGTAACGGACAACCCAGGAACATGAAGGCAAGGAGCTAAATGAGCTCTAAAGTCCTGTGCTTGTTTGAGGAGGATGCTAAGGAGACTCAACCCAAAATCTGATACATGTCCCCGTGGGGCACTTAGTGACACTCTTCAGAAACTGTTCCTTCCATAGACAAGCTTACAGTGTCCTTATAGCATTCTGTCTGTGGAGAAGTTTGGTACTTAAGGATGGAGCTTAGAGTTGGTTTCCTGTCATTTCCTATAACTTGTTCTTATTCATAGCTGTGTAGGATTCTCATGCGTGGATGTTGTAATGAATAACCATGTGTTATAGGATTTTTATTAAAAATTTTCTACAAGTGGAATTCCATTACAGGGGATTTATGTATTTTACTTCTGACAAATATTGTCCTTACCTAAGGAACACTGCTGTCAATCAGGGTAAAGCCTTGGTAAGGACTTGCTTCGGTCAGTGGTATTTAACTGGCAACCTTTAAATTTTGTCCAACTGTCTCAGATGCAGAACACTTATAAAAACTTAAATTGAGCAATAAATACAGCACTTCCGGTACCTTTGAAATAATTATTATTCTTGCAGACTTGAAAACTTAGGACTCAACGGGTTAAAAAGAGAACAAAACTGGAGGTACCCAACAGGCAGATTCGTTGTGATTTTTCTTCCCTAAGAAAAGGCTTTGTCATGAATTCTAAGAGGACTGATTATTCTGATGTTTTCCCCAGAATAGAACATTTGATATCACCAACCTCATGTGGAGAATTTATTGAATCGGACAATCCTTTATGCATTCTAAAATGAAGCATATCTTTCCAGACTCTCTTAATAGTTTCTACTTTTTTATGTTTATGCAAAATTTGGCCTTATCCCACTATTTGGTTTCCTGTGCTCAGTGCCTGTGTGCTGAGTCTGAGAAGCTGAACGTTCCTGTGGCCAAGTGTGACTCGAAATGGCCCAAGTCTCAATGTGTAACTTCAGAACACTGTCGAATCAGAGTAGACAACAGCAAAAATCACAATCTAATAATTTCCAAATGACAGATTGATTTTGGCTGGCTTTACGTTCGTGCTTCTGACTCATACCTGCACAACAATTTCACTGGGTGTTTCCCTTCTCCTTTGCATTTCTTACCACTGCCTTTGTCCTTCCTCATCCTGGATCTGCTGCCTGACTTCAGAGATGAGGGGCCGCCAGCCTCCTGCAGACTGCTGTGCCCCCTGCACCTTCACACTACACTCCCAGTCTGTGCTCTAACTAGCGACCAGGAGCCTTTCTGAATGCTTGTGGGGCAGCATCCCGAGATAACGGAAGAGAGCACCATCATGATTGTCCTGGCATTTATGTGTTTAGAGTTTCTGCTTTGGACATTTTCTGGAGTAATTTAAATTGTTTAGATGTTCAGGGAAAGTAATTAGAAGAGAAATCTTGTCTCAAAGCAAAACCTCCTGTTTTGCTGCCCTCCATTCCATTTTCTTCTCTGCAATTACGTCATATGTTTTAAAAATAACAATTGAACTCTATTATTCCCATTTTAAACCTTTCTCTCATTCTTGTTCTTACTACAGGAAAAGCCTGAGTTCAATTAGCAGGGCCTCGGGGTTGCCCGGGGTCCGGAGTTCCTTTTTGCCATGTCCTTACCTCCTCTGATTGCAGTGTGGACTCTGAAGGCAGAACGTGTGGCGGTGGAACTTCGTTCTTCCCGTTGCATCTGTGTGACCTTGAGCAAGTTACTCACCCTTTCTGTGCCTTGATGCTCCCATCTGCCCTTTGGGAAAATAACTAAGCCCATTCATGGGGTGTTTGTGGACATTAAATGAGATAATATATGAGGGAACTTAAAACAAGGTTTTACTTATGTAAACCTTTAGTGTTAACTAAATCCTTGCTGGTTTTTTTTTTATCTCACTTCTTTTAAGGTGCCATACTCTTTGCTTCCAGGTCTTTGGACCTGCCCTTCTTTCTTCCTAGGACTCTTTTTAATTCTCACCATTATCTGCCTAATTTTTACTTCCCCTTTGTATAGCCAGGGTTCTTAAGAGAAACAGAGTCAATAGGACAGATACATAGATGAAGAGTTACTATAAGGAATCGGCTTACTCGATGATGAAGCTGGCAAGGCCCAGGATCTGCAGGGTGAATTGAGGGGCTGCAGACCCAGGCAAGCCAATGTTTCATTCCTAGTATAAAACATGAAAAAAGCTGACAATGTCCAAGTTCAGAATCAGTGAGATCCCGGGCATGATGATGAATGCCTGTAATCCCAGTGCTTGGGTGACTGAGATAGGAAGGGTGCAAATTTGAGGCCAGCCCCAGCAACTTAGTGATGTTCTTAGCAACTTAGTAAGACTCTGTTTCAAATAAAAAATAAATAGGGTTGGGGGTGTAGCTCAGAGATAGAATGCCCCTGGGTTCAATCCCCAGTGCCCAAACCAACAAACAAACAAACAAACACAAAAGAGAAAAGAAGAGTCAGGTAAATAGGACTCTCCCATCCCCAAGTGAGGCTCAGCCTTTCTTTGATGCTGAGACTCTCTTTCTGGCCTGTGAGCACTCTGGACATAAGTGCATGCTTATCTTATTTTTCATTGCATTTTTAGGACCTACTGCCATGCCTGGTACATAGTAGGCTTTTAGTTTTCAGGGAATGCTTATGTGATTAGTCAATTATAAGTCATTTCCACTTCTGACAATATTAAAAATACTCAAAGTATTAGACAAAATACGTTGAAGTATAGAAAGTAAACCACCTAAGTAGTTTAAGTGTAAACTATCTGTGACAACCTAAAAACAAAGACCATCCTATTTATACTCAATCATACTACTTATTTATTTATACAATTTAATCATAATTATAGATTATGACTATGCTTTGGGGTCTGATTCCCCAAAAGGGCCTTGATGGTTAAGCCGAATGTGTTAATGTTTATCGGTAGAAAACATCATTCATTTGAAGTTAAATCTAGCATTTGTGCCTTATGGCAACATGAACACAAACAAGCTGGTTTTTAGTTTACCCTGGTGTTTCAGTCAAGATCCTCACTCTATGGCCCAGAACATCTGACCACAACAACTAAGAGAAAGGCAGACTTATTTGCTCACAGTTCTAGAGGTCACAAGGGTTGCAGTCCATGGCAGGCCGGGAGAAGTCTGCAGATGTCAAGGCATGGGGCCAGGAGCAGAGAGCATGAGCGGGGAGGCTCTGCTCTCACAGTGGAGGCCAGAAGCAGAGAGAGAGGGGAGGAGGAACTATGTATACTCCCCAAGCCAGCACCATGAAGGACCCCTCCCCAGCAACCAAGCCCCGCCTCCAACTGCTCTGTGTTGGTGAGATCCAGGAGGGCATTCTAAATTCAAATTACGGAGATTAAAGATGACAGAAGAGAGGGAGAGAGCATATTTCAGGTGCTCTGAGACTGGGAACTCGACCAGTGGGAAGACTGCTTCTTGGCAAGGGAAGAAAAGCAGTCAGAACTCAACAGGTGAGTGACACTTGAAATGCAGTGGAATTGGAGCATCCCAGAGAGCAGAGGAATGAAAAGAGGTCTACACGTCTGACCTGGTGAATGGAGAGCGGAGTAGGCATCATCTTTCTCAGCCCCCATGGGGCTGGCGGCTGCCGGATCCCAGACTTTCAGAGACCAACTCTGAAGCAGCAGAATCTTGTGGAGCCAGTGACCACAGATCATAACCAAATACAGTCGCACTCCTCTCTCCATGCACGAGATAGACCCAATTACTCAGACGGTCAAGCTAGATCATGCAGCAAAATCCTGTGGCTGCAGCTGAATTAATCTCTGCCTGCAAGGATTTGAGTAGTGCCCATCAAGACCAGGAGTTAACAAACCTTCCCAGAGGGAGACTTCCCTGTGCAGCCATAGGCACTTGTTGTGTGGAAAAGAATAAACTTCCGGGGTCTGTGAGTTTGCAAATTATCCCTGAAGAGGTGGGAGGTGGAGGCTCCAGTAGGACACAGCAGAAAGGTGAATTAGCAGATAGCCCTAAGGATATTCGGCTAGGGGGGGACTTAGAATCGGCAGTTTGCACTGTCCTTGCAGGGTCTCCAGCGATCACCATAGGACAGACAGCTGTGTTGTCTGTCAGGTGAAATAACTCAGCCTACAGTATTGAAGGCTCAGAAGACTATAAACTCCCACCTGGCCATGTTTGGGCACTACAAGCACCAATGCCAGAGGCCAAAAAAGGCTCATGTGATCCCAGCCGCCCAGAGCAACAGTGGTGTCCCTGGGGCTAAATAACTGAGCCACCCAAGCCCCAGGCTCAGAACAGTATAATCTTTCCATGCCAGAACTTGGACCCTGAAAGCAAGGAGGCCAGGGGCTGGCAGGGGTTCACATGATCAATACAGGATGGGATCTCAACACTCTCTCCTCCAGCAAAGTTTGTGTCTGGCATGCTTGTGTGCTGGTGATTGACAGTGTTCCACATGATCATAACCAGCAGATCAGCGCCAATGTCCTTGGGTCATCAAAGCTCAGTGAGCCGGGCCAGGAGCTCAAAACATGGCAATCTCTGGCCCAGCTGAGCTTAAGCCCACTGACCACAGAGGCGGAAGGTCAGCTCTCTGCAGTTTCATGGGTTCACAATCAGCTGAGCAGAAATGGTGTCTGTGGTGCATTAAATCCTAACCAGTAGGCTGCAGGCTCTGAACAGAACATCATAGTCTCTGGCCCTACAGAATTTGGGCCAGGAGAGCATGGTGGCCTACACCAATCAGAGTTTTCTATTTGTGTACACTAAGAACTGTATCTTGTTAAAGAGCATCTGAGGGGCAAACTCAAAAGTTTAATTATATGAGACAGATTTGTAGAGACAAATATATGCCCCCAGCATAGACCTTATTATAAAGAGATAACAAATAGACACAAGAAACTATTTTGAAAATTTATACCCCAAAAAGCTGGAAAACATGGAAGAAATCTAGATATTTCTAGACACATACAATCTACCTAAATTGAACCAAGAAGATATAGAAAATCTAAATCGACCAAAGTTTTCCACCAAAGTAAAGCCCAGGTCCAAATGGATTCCCAGCTGAATCCTGCAAAATCTTTACAGAAGAACTAAACCCAATAATTCACATGTTATTCTGTGAAATTAAAAGAGATAGAATTCTTCCAAACTCCTTCTGTGATTTATGTATCACCTTAATAACAAAACTGAATGAATATACCTCAAGAAAAGAAAAGTACAGATCAATATTATTGATGGACATAGATGCAAAAATTCTAAGCAAAATACTAGCCATGAGCTTACAAAACCACATCAAAAAAATTTTACAGCATGACAAGTTGCATAACGAATAAATATACCTCAAGAAAAGTATACACCAATATTATTGATGAACATAGATGCAAAAATTCTAAACAAAATACTAGCCATGAGCTTACAAAACCACATCAAAAGAAAGTACAGTATTACCAAGTTGATTTCATCCCAGGAATGAAAGGCTGGTTCAATATACTCGTTATTCACCACATAAATAGAACTAAGGACAAAAATCACATGACTATCTCAATAGATGTTGAAAAAACACTTGACAAAATCCAATACCCTTTCATGTTAAAAAAAAAAACTATAGAAAATTAGAATAGAAGCCGGGCATGGTGGCGCACGCTTGTAATCCCAGCATTTGGGAGGTTGAGACTGGAGGATCCGGGTTCACGGCCAGCCTCAGCTGCTTAGTGAGGCCCTCGGCAACTTAGTGAGACCCTGTTTCAAAATAAAGAATAAAAAAATAGGGCTGAGGCTATAGCTCGGAGGTAGAATGACCCCGGGTTCCATTCCCAGTACTGCAAAAAAAAAAAAAAAAAAAAAAAAAAAAAAAAAAAAAAAAAAAAAA